>VWZU01018056.1:2024862-2046791 GCA_013397095.1 Sterrhoptilus dennistouni
CCCCCAAAAAAAGAACAGTGGCATCATCAGTTTTAAAGGTATTAAAAAGTATCAGTTTCTAAAAAATTAGCCTAATAGATGTTCCCTTAATTGATGTGGCAGTGTCAATTTCCTGAGACCCTCTCCCCTGCCCTGACACTGGGCAAGGACAGAGCTGTACAGGTGAGAGCTGAGCCACCATCAAGGTGCTCCTCTGCCCCTCTGAGAGCCTCTGGGAAACTGGAGCTTAGTGCACCGGCATGGGCCCCAACCTTTCCAACCCCTTCCCCTCCAAAAAAGGCTTATTTCCTAAAAAAAAAAGTCTTCTCACTCTCGTGGCTTTCACTCCTGTTTTGCCTGTCCTAATTTCCAGGGGAGTTTGGAGTTCTCAGGGGCACCTTAAAAACAAACCAGATGGGCCCAAAGCATGTTCTTACCTAGGACATAGTTGAGGGCTGTATCACTAAATACCTGCCTAGTCTGCTGTGAGTGTAAGGCCATGCTCCAAGTGTTTTGGTTCAGTTTGTTTAAAGCTGTGCTTGAAGATCTGTGTATCTGTGTTTACTTTGCTAATTCAGAGCCTTATGCTGCTGCAAGAGACATAAATGAGATGCAGAAGCTGGAAGTAGACAAATTCAGACTCTAATGAAGCCAGGACAGGTTTTACCTCTGATGGGGGCTGGGGTACTCCAGCAGAAAGTGCCTATTTGGCACAGGGTGTTGTTTGATGGCATCTATGGCTTGTGTCAAGTGGTGCCAAACCAGTCCCTCCTGGCCAGCAGGAAAGTGGGAACTCCTATGCTGCTGGAGTCAAGAGGACTGCGGCACCCTGTGCTTTCATGGACAACACACCCTGCTGAGCTCTGCTGCGCAGAACAGCTACTTGAGCTTGGGAGGAAAGGACTGAAGACCAGGAGCCATGAAGGACAAGTCTCTCCAGCTCTTTTCCTGCATTTGTTGGGAGCAAGTACAGGCAGACCTGAGCTGCCCTGCCCAGCACCCATGAAAGCACATTTAGTCAGCACTGCCCACCCTGAAAGGCACTCACTCACTTCTTCCCTCAGGATCTGCCCTGCATTACCCAGTGCCAGGCAGAACACGATGCTGGGCTGCACGAAATGCAGTGCTGGGCTGCCTCCAGAGAAGAGCAGGCTCCTGCCACACCAGCCCAGAGCATGGCCAGCAGACCTCTGCTGTCTGCACTCACCTGCCCAAACAGGTCTTAGACTGGCTATAATCTATCTGGGCCTGTGCTTTAATCCTATCTGACTGTCACAATCTTTTCAAGGGTTTTTTTGATTTCTTGTGGGTAGAGGCAGAAGGGGCACAGCTCCACGGTCTCCTGAAGAATGTGTGAGCAGAAACTATTTGCTTTGTTGCCCTTGAAGATGAGTCCTCACCCACAGTGGCTCAGGTAAGAACTCTGCTGTGTGCCATGGAGAGCTTTCAGGCTGAGAGTTTCACCAGAAATGGACTCCAGCAACATTCAGCAATACTCCAGACCTGGAAGAATTCTTCATCTTCTGTCTTGCTTCTTTAACTCGATCTGATGGTCCTGCAGCTGACTGAGCACTAGATTCAGGCACAAATACACAAGCTTTTGTGTATTGTCTCTTTTGTCTTAGAGGCTCAGGTTTCCTGTTCCACGTGTGCTAAGCCTCAGGAATGCTGCTTGGAAAGTGCTGCTAGAACTCCAGTCTTGTGGGCTTCTGGCAGGAATGAAAAGTGATGCTGAGTTGAATACCATGTTGAGCAGTGGAGCCAAATTTGTTGCTGGTGAAACACAGAGCAACATGTCTGTGTCGGGGAAACTAAACAAAGCAAATGTTTGAACCATAAAGCTTAGAGTCACCAGTCAGCAGTCACTCAGCTGTCCTGAAAAGGTTTCCTTAATGACACTGATTAGATTACTAGAGAGGAACTTGAAAGAACCCACATTACTGCTGAGTTTGCAGACTCCTATCAGCATAGCATTGCCAAGGTTTGCTTCCAATCCAGGCTTGCTTCCTTTACAGTAATTTCCTATGAAGATTATTGATAGTGAGTGAATTCCAATGGTGATATGTGCAACTCCTTTAGCCATTAGTGGGCTAAAAATTGTCATTACTTTCAGGCATAACACATAAAATAGTGACTGTATTCATGGTCCCTAACATTGTGAAGGCACTTAACAGTTTTGTTTTATATGAATATAGTTTTAAGGTGCTTAGTTGCCCTTGGGAGTGACTGACTAGGCAATACATTGCATATTTAATTGGAGAGATTTGAAGTCAAAATTATTCACAAATCCTAAATTCCTTCCCAAATTCTTTTCCCCACTGTTTGCACACTACATTACTTAATTGGAGCAGCACTGCTGTGGGCAAGGCTCAGTAACCATGACATTTCCCAAGAGTTTTATGGCTTACCTCTTTTATGACTTATCTCTTCCAGGCTGAAATTTTCCTAGCTGAATACTCATCTGCCACACTTAGGAAGCATGTAGTGAGGATGATGTAAGCTTTGCAGGTGCAAATCAAAGATGAATTGAATTTGGCCTTTAGTTATTTCTTGTTTAGTAGGACTGACATGACTGATAAGCTGAGGGGGGAAAAAGATTGGGGAAAAAATGAAACACATCTAAGTTTTCCTTCCAGTCAATTCCAGCCCTCAAACCGGTGCTGTCTGCCTTTACAGAAACCAGCTGTAGTAGGCTGGGAAGAACTCTCATGTTGCCTAGGGCATAGCTTTGATCAAACAACCTCAGCTTGTCTCTCACAAAGCTTTCTTAATGCACCTGATATGGGATCCTGCCTGAGATAATGAATCATAGTGCATTTAAAAGAAAGTAAAGGATTAATGTCAAACTCTGCCTCTAATCCAAACCATTGCCTTGATCATTCCTCCAGTCTGCAGAGTGGTGGAACAGCAACAATCCCGGGCACCAGCTCCTGGGCTGAGCACCCATGAATGTAGGTTGCTGCCATCTGAGAGGCAGAATCAATATTTCAGGGTGCATTGCTCCCTCTAGCTTACGAGTTTAATGGAAGAGGTAGGAGAACTAAAATTAATTTTTAAACAGCCTGACTGGAGGGCAAAATCATCTTAATTAAATCTCATACACTCTTCCTCTGATCCAGCAGGCAGATGGTGTGTCTCTCCTGCACTTTGAAGAGGTTAGCCTGGAAAAGCTTCCAGAGAGAGCAGATCTGAGACTGTCAGAGCTCCCTTTCAGACAGGGTTCCACTGCACAGATCACTGACGCTGTCTGTCTGCTGACAGACCACAGAGTTTGAAGACAAGAGACAGAGGGACATGCTCCCAACAGTGTCTTCCAAAGTGTCATAAGGGGAGGTCATGTATTTTGGAAATTGGAAATTTTGGAAATTTAGGGTTTTTCCTCTTGTGCTTGTGCTTCTGCTTGTTCACTGAGTTTTGAGCACAACTGTTTGCTGGTATGTCTTTCTTAAGAGGAGGTGCTGGTGAAGGTCCCAGGACAGAGAGCTGCCACACAGCACAGGCAGTACCTACCCAGCACACACGCCCACGGCACTGCTTTGCATTTGGCCTTGCCTCTGGTTCATATTTTCAGGCTTTATTTTCTGGCTGTGAAACTAAAATAAGCTCCTTTTTATTTATTAAAAAATTCTGTGTATATTTCTCCTTCATTTACCTCCACAGAACTGGAATTCCCAGAGCAGGGCGAAACCCAGCTCTTAGGAGATTTGTGATTAAAAGGGTGAGAATTGGCTTTGTTGCGAAAACAGGTTCGTTCCTCTGATCTGTTCCGGCTTAAGCTTTCGTGCTGTTTTGGAAGCAGAGCTGCCGGCCTGGCTTCCCCAGACACCATGTCCTTCTGGCCCTAGTGAAGGAGTGGGGCTGAGGCCAGCAGCAATCCTGGGGTGTCCTTCTGCAGGGCTCCTGGATGAGGACACCTCCCAATGCATCCTGCTGCTCTGCCTAAGGCCCTGCGCTGGGGAAAGTGAGTGGGGAAGGAGGAAATATTACTCCTATCTCATGCAGATGGATGAGGTTAAAGCCTCGGAGGCTGCAAGGGCAGCTGCACCTCAGTGGAGCAAAAAGCCGGCAGTGCGGTGGAGGGAAGGGAAAGCTGGGGAAGAGGGAAGCCAGGGAATGCTTCCCCTCTGGGGGCAGTAGAACTTTCTTTTGAAGACTCGAAGCAGTGCGTCTTTGAAGTCTGTTTCAAACTGAGTGCATAAGAGGTTTGAGGGTGTTCACATCACAGAGATGCCTGGCAGTGGTTCCAGGGATTGTGCAATGGCTGCCATGAAGTCAACCAAGAATGAGATGAAGGACGTGCTCCCCAGCCAGAGCAGTGGGGTGGGACTGCCAGCCAGGGGCCCATCCCTCACCATCTGACAGGGTTAGGTGGAGCAGCTGGAAAGCCACTCTTTCCACGGCAAAGAGCCCTCATTCCCACTCCAAAAGAGCCTGCCCACAGCCAGGGGAGTTGCTGCCCACCTTTAGCGAACCATTAGAGCCAGGCTCCCGTCAACACCTTCAGCCAGTTTTGTATGGGCCAAATAAAATTTTAATGCATCTTTTTTAACCCATTTGTGTAGAACTTCTTTGAACCCCTGGTCCTTATGGGACACCCATATGCCTTTGGGAACCTCTGGCCACATCCAGCCATGACCATGGCAATGCCTTTCTGGCATGCTATGGTTTTTCTGCCTGAACACCAGCATGTCCAGCATCCTCCTGTCCTGCTGGAAGACACTTGTCCCAGGCCACCCACTGGGCCCAGTGATAAACACAATGAGTGTGTGGGGCACAGGGACAGACTGCAAGGGCTACCTAGTGCTTTGTGTGTGGCATATGCTGACACGAGTACCCACAGCAGCCAGCTCCTCATTGCTCAGAGGAGGGGACTCCAGAGTAGGAGAACAGCTGAACTGGTGACTGTCCTGTGGGTGGGACAGAAAGCAGTGCATGAAGGCTGTTGGTAGATTACCAACCAGCCCACACGGATGTGAAATTACTCTTTATTTCCATTGTAATCAAGATTTATGAGAGCTATTGATGTGCCTCATGCAGATGCAGCACCAGTCAACATTGCCAGCACAGACTTACACCCATACATATCTTTAGTGTGTGCCCTGGTGATTATCAGTTGTGCCCTGAACACATGGCAAGATTGGAATGTTCCTAACCTGCTGCCTGGGAAATATGTGGGCAAAGTTTTATGGTGCTTTTGCCTTTTTTGCATAGCTCTTCCTCTGCATCCAGCAGATGCTGCCTTGGTATGACTCTCATAGCATGCCACATGTATTGTGTAAACAATTGTGGAAAATGGGTTTTCTTAAAAGTGCTGCTGCACGTGCCACAAACAGCTGGACCTGTGAGTTACAGAACATGATGAAATGTTTCCCCGCCTGTTCTTACCTGGAGATATTTCAGTACCATTTCCCCGGTGATTCAAAACCTGTCTCTTCATGCTTCAAAACTTGGTTCTACGTGCTGGAGATGGCTTGCACAATCTGTTTCCAATGCAGGGTTCAAGCATTTCTGGTACTTTCATGAAGAAAAATGGAGCAAGGTTTCATGTTTGCTAATGCCACACCTCAAGCAGTTTTTTCTTAAAAATAGTGATATTTTTAGAAAATAACATACTAGATTGTTGTTATCTTAATATTTCTGGCTTACAAGCCTTCAATATGTGGCTAATCTGAGTTTTCATATTTTCTTTGTGAATATGAGTGCTGGATACTTTCCTATTAATTTGGAAAGATTTTACTCTTTCATAACTGTGAGTGTGCAGGAGTTTGACCTTTAAGAAAAACATCATGTCTTTGAAACTCATAACAACAAGATAACATGACAAAATACAGCCCGACTACAAAATTTAAAAAATAACTTTGTCTTTATGCCATATAACAAAAGTAAACAAGATTATTTTATATTTCATTTTATGTGTATACCTTCAAACTAGTCAAGCTAGGAAAATTTCAGTCTTCCCAGAAAAGATTTCATAAGGTTTTATGCATAACTAAATAGAGGGTTGTGTTACAGTACATAAATCACAGTATTTTCTACACAAAAACTTGTTGGGTAATAGAAGATAGCTCAGCAGGTGCTGATGACAGTAACAGGTTAAAGTTCAGATTCATTTCAAAGAACATCATCCACAGGTTAAAAATAAGTACTGTAAGTAGTAGTTTGGTTAGAAAATATACAGGAAAGTCTGTATAATTAAGAATGTTCTATTGAGTATTCTGGAGAAATACATGGAGTTACACTAAAGACTGAATGGCAAATTAGATAGTGGTGAATATTGAATTGTACTATTATGTGGAAGGATTCTGGGCTTATGAGCCTTAAGCACAATTCATTGATTTTTCTTGCTGCATCCTAACTTGGGCTTTAGAGGAAAAAGGCAGCACAAAGGCTTTAATGACAAATTCTGTCTTTCTAATGTCATGGCTGCACACATCGCTGCCTAGCCAAGGGGAGGCAGGAATTGTCTCTTAAAAGTAGTATTACATCAGTTCCTTTGGTTTTAAATCAAATTCTGACCAGATTTTCTTTAGGTCTCGAGAGGGTTTGCCAGGTGAATGAGCTGTCACATGTCTGAGTGGTTTAGCTTAATTTGAAAGACAGTTTGGAAGCTGTGTGAACATGTACCCACAGTGGACAATTATATAAAAATATGCCCATAAGGGTAGCTTAGTGTAACTCCAGTTATTCAACAAGTCCATGGAACCTTGGTATGTGAAGGAGTTATTTATTGGTAATTATCATTGGTAATCACATGGCAAAGTACAAGCTACCAGCACCACTCATCTTCTGTACAGCCAAGGAGCACGTCATCAAGGACACAGGAAAACTTTGGTCTCTTCTGAGTGTCACTGAGGGTTTTGGTCTGAGGGTATCTTGTGACAGGGATGTCATGTACACAATACAGGCCTGCATGTACATCATCACTTCATGCTTGAGCAAAATGGAAGTGAGTAAGAACTTTGTCCCACAGTTTGTCAAGCAGCAAAATGTGCTCACTGTTTTACCAGGTAAATAGAGAAATTCAGAGCATAAAGACTGTCTTTGGGTCTTCAGTCTAAAAACCTTAACTCTGTGAAAGGGACTAGTGTTGAAATACTCTGTAATACTCTGGGGGCTTCTTTGTGTCCTGCCCCCATCTACCACCTGAGCTAACCACCATTCAGGTAGCAGGATGTGTTTACTGCATTTTACTTTGTCAGGGAGGAGCACGGAAGGTACCCATAACAAGTTCCCAGAAAAAAATTCTGAACTGCTGCTGTATTGACCTAACTGGGGAATTAGACTGAGCAGATCTATGCAGAAAAAAGTTAATAGGAAGAATAAATATCAACAAATATCCCCTATGTATTTGTCCTGTGCCTATAATGATAATCAGTTGCCTCTTCTTTTGACTGGAGCAGCAGCACTGATTTTCAGGCAGGTGAGCTCCATCTATCCATGTGCTTGTCTGACAATGATTTGCTTTTCTCTTTAGTTTTTCATAGTTTTTTAAATCACCTTACATGTTTTAGCCTTCAGGATGCCTTCATGAAAGGCTTCTGTAACAGAATGAGTAATAGAGGTATCAAGTTAATGCTGTAACATTACAGAGCTGGGAGAGTGAGGGACTCTGGGGACGAGTTATTTTTTCATCAACTCTCCTGGTCAAAGGGAAGGTGTTTTAAAGGGCCAGTCGAACCTGGTGACTCAACAAATGGTTACAGAACTGGAGCCACAGCCAGGGGTTGGCTGTTTAGACCATGGGTCCCACTTTAAGAAACCTGAACTACTGATGGAGTCCATTTGTCAGAGAAAGGGAAAAGTATTTTTGGTTAAGGGCTTGCCCAGCTGGTGAAGAGAGCTTTAAAGTAAAGGTGCCAGGGAAGGGAAACCTCAGTCCTTTCCAGTCCTACCAGTTTGCTGCCAAGGAAAGCAAGAGATGCCCAGACATAGAAGTGGATTCACAGGTCAGCAGGAGAGCATCTGAAGGGCCGCACAAAGGAATTCCACTCACTCCAGCCAGGGAGTCGGTTTCACTGGGGACCCGACTGCACTGCCCCTGTGCAAGCACACATGGCATGGGGGATAAACAGGAGGAGGCAGAGACCTGCACACACCTGCAGGGCTGTGATTTTGTGTCCTGGGATGGCTGCTGTGATGGGACTGTTGGAATGGAAGGACAGGCAGGAGAGATGAGGGGAGGGTGTTACCCTCTATGCCAGTGACCAGCTGGAGTGCATGGAGGAAGTTCTGGGGGTAAAGAGGAGCCAGCTGAGAGCCTGTGGGTCAGGATTAAAGGGAGGGCAGGGAGAGGTGACGTTGTAGGGGGGTCTGCTGCAGCTCCCAGGCCAGGAAGCACATGAGGTCCTCTATGGGCATTCTCACATTCAGAAGTCCTGGTGTTCATTGGGGACTTCATCCACCCCAATATCTGTTGGAAGGACAACACAACACAGCATAAACAATCCAGGAGATTCCTGGAATGCATTGATGGTAACTCCTCCAAGAGACAGAGGAGCCAACAAGGAGAGGTTCTATGCTGGACCTTGCTCTCACCAGCAGGTAGGATCTGGTAGGGAATGTGAATCTCCAGGGCAGCCTGGCCTGCAGTGACCACGAAGTGGTGGAGTTTGAGATTCTCAGGGTGGCGATTAGGGTGCACAGCAAGCTCAATACCCTGGACTTCAGCAGAGCAGATTTTGGCCTAATCAGGGATCTGCTTGATAGAATGCCATGGGAGAAAGTCCTGGAGGGAAGAGAAGCCTGAGAAAGGTGATTAATATTCAAAGGTCACTTCGCCCAAACACAGGAATGATACAAAAAGGAAAGTCAGCTCTGGGAGAATGAAGAGCTGCCCACTGTTGAAGAAGATCAGATTTCAGGCCATCTAAGGAACCTGAAGGTGCACAAGTCCATGGAACCTGATGAGATCCACCTGTGGGTCCTGAGGTGGAGGAAGTGGGTAAGCCAATATACATCATATTTGAGAAGTTGCCACTGACTAAAAAAGGCCCAATGAAGTTACCACTGACTAAAAAAGGGGAAACATAACCCTCATTTTTATAAAATGAAAAAAGAAAGATGTTAGGAGATACAGATTAGTCAGTCTCATCTTGGTGCCCTGGAAGTGTTCAAGGCCAGGTTGGATGGGCCCTGAGAAACCTGATCTGACCACGGCAAGAGGGTTGGAACAAGATGATCTGTAAGGTCCCTTCAAAACCAAACCATTCTATGAATAATCTTAGGACTAAACTGAAATATGGTGATGAAATCTGCAAGATGGTTACTTTACCCTGCCCAAACAAAAAGAAGGATTTATTAGACATCTGGTAAAAATTATTGACAGTCAGTATCTATATCTACTTTAATATAATTTTAATCTGTGATCTTTAATGTATCCATGTTTGCTAAAAGGAGAGGCTGTGGTTAGTTAATCCAAGAGCTACAGAGTGCCCTGTCATTGCAGGAGGTATGATATGTCACTTTTTAAGGTTTTAAAACAAAACAGTTTTCAGCAGAGGCCTCCCAGACCGTGGGTTTGCAAGCTGTGCTTGGGAAACAACACCTCTCAAGCCATTGCTCAAGCCAATGAGAACCTGCTTGTTCTCATTAAGGTGTGCCTTAAACACACCCTGTTCTGCCATATAATTCATGGTAATTATATGCTCGCTGAAAACACTGAACAAAACCAGAACTGGGAACAAATAGACAGTCTGGGAAAAAATTCTTTGGTCTGTAACAATTTTTAAATAGATGCCATTTGTTTGCTCCTGCAAAAGCTATCTTCACAGCAGAGCTGGACCCTGGCTTCTTACTTGAAACTGGCCTCACCCTTGCCAAACTTTCCTGACAGTGGGCATGCTGTGTGGGAAAAGAAAGAAGTCCCTAGGGAATAGCTAACTCTCCCAAGTTGGCATTAACACGGGCATACTTTTTTCCTTTCCTCTACCCTGCAGAACAAACAGGAGAAGGAAGCTTGAACAGCTGCCAGGCAAAGTGGAGCAGGGCTTGCCCTCTCCTTGCACTGGTGTAAAGGGAGTCCAGCACCACTCAGTTTGAAGGGTAGGATTGGTGACCTCTGCTTCCTCTGAAACAAAAAGCCAAGGTGCCAGGCTGGGGAGGGCAGAACAGCAGGCCCTTGGTGACAGCAGGGCTCTTAACTGCTACTAGGTGACATTAATGTGGGGCTACACATTCTCCTTGCATGGGGCCATAAACCTGAACTTTATGCACTTGCCAGAGTTTCTTATTGCTCCTGGTTTACTCATAGCAAAGCATAATTTTGCTTTGAATTGCTGAGTTTGGTTTCATTTCTCTGGAGTTTGTTTGCTTCCTGAGGAGAAAAAGTATGAACTCATCATTCTCCCAGTTAGAAGTGCACAGGCTATTTAATTCACTGTAGTTGCAATACCATATTTTTAACAATTAGTCCCTGCTAATTAGTTAATTACTGTGCCAGTAGGGTAGCTATGAATAGATGCTAAGTTCTATTGCTGAGTGTGGTGACAGAATTAAACCCACATGCAATGAGATACTCCCCACAGACTCTCCCATGCTCTCCACAGTTGTTACTACAGAAAAGATGCAAAGTGCCAGCCCATTCCAAAGTATTTTATGTATATGTATACACACACACAGACACACATGCATACAGACAAATTCTGCTGTTTTCTCTTCGTAAAGGACAAAAATATGTAAGAATAAACCAAGACCCTATAAACTAACCCCCCCCTAAACCAACAAAACATTCCTATAAAAAAAAGCCATACAAACCAATCACCTGATATTTTTGAAATTAAAATAAGAAATGGCCATTAGTGGGTGGCAATATTTGCAACAGTGAGACTATAGACAATATGGCTGGCAGAAAGAGCTCTAGTGTCACAGAGCATGTCTTTTAAGGCGAAGATTACACTTGGTGAAGTTTGCCAGATAAGATAAAAATGTAGGACTATAATGGACAGAAATAAAAAGCTCTATAGGCTAAACTATGCTTTGCAAATCAGAGGATGTGGAAGGAATTAGAATAGCTGAGTTTCATCATCTTCCTGTTAAAATGGTGGTGAATACTGAATAATTTCAAGAGAAGAAGAAATAACTCCATTATTAGGGAAATTTAATCTGGCCATAGGTGTCACTGGAGATCCCAAATTTTAATGGTGTAAGACATTTAAATGGCATTTTACTATAGACACCTATATGCAAATAACTCACATAACCAATGCTACATGTATCTTCAAGTATGGAGCTATTTAAATAATACATAACGATGGCTGATGCAGAATCATTCTAAGTTGATTTACCTGCTTCTTGTCTTCTTTTGAAATTTTAATTACATTATGACAGAAAACTCAGTACTGTGATACCAAGTGGAAGGCTTTGAAGACCAAAAATAAGAACAGTAACATAATGTGGACTGATAAACAGGAGAAAACAAACAATAATAGATTTTAACTATAAATGCTTAAAAAATAATTAAGGTTGCATATGATCCATCATCATGATAATAAAGGCAACTCTCATGTAAAACAATGGCTTTTCTGAAGACTTCTTGGATATTTTAAATAAAAACAAACAAACAACCCTCAGTCAAACAGGAAAAAATACTACTGGAAAACAAACAAACAAAAGTATAACTTCCACATATGCAAGAAAAGCTTGAAAATTTGATGTGAGTGTAGGATCAGACTGTAAATGCAATGAAACCTTGTCTTTATAAGTGCAAGCATTAGAAGACTGGTCTTCTCGTATCTTAAGCCTGTCCCATAAGTGTTGATTAATTTTCACTAGAGTGAAAGCAGAGAGACTTATCTGTGGAGGACAAAACTCCAATGGGTGAGTAAGGGTAGCAGCATCCAGCCTGAATGAATCAGACAAATAACCACAATTATGTTAATGAGGTGCCCTAGGGCATCACCTTCGTGTGCACAAAACTCCGAGAGATGTTGAGCTCTTGATGAACCAGCTACTCTTATCAGGAACCTGGATATTCCTTGATGCTAAGGATTAAATCCTCTCTGGATGGGTGAACTGCGGGAAAACACTAACATCAAGACATCCAGAATTTAAGAGTGTATGGAGACACCGCATCAAGAAGCAGAACTTAGCACTAGGTGGTGCTCTTTTCTCTGCTATATTACTATTCAATGGTTGTGAGGGAATTTTTTTTCAGTACACTGCCACATTTGTTACAGTAGGACTTCATTGAAAGAACAGAAAACGCAGAAGGAAAAGCATAAAGCAAACCAGAATTCTTTCTTGTGTTGATTAGTCATTTTCCTTGGGCCCAGAGGTACAAGGTCACAGTACATTTCTGAATGGACACCGCTGCTGCTCCTGGTCCTTTTTTGCTAGTGGTGTTTACATTGTCCCAGCAGTGAGGGATTTCTTACTTTCCTAAAGAGATTTTGGATATGTACACAGATCACTGTAATGAATTTCATTCCTGAGGTCCTCTATGTTCCTCATTCATTCCCTCTAGGTATTTCTGTTCTTTAGTTATGTGCTCTGTGGCTATTATGTAACCAGGGATACACAAACACACACACAGAGCTAATTTAGTATTTTTGCTTGTACCAGTCTGTCACATACTACAGGTCTTCCTCATTCCTCATATTTTTCTATAAACAGCCTTAATTTCATCAATGTTTTGATTATCTGAGTCTCAGAAGAATTTTTGCTAAGATCTACATTTTCCATGAAAAGCCAGACAATGAGATAATAACTTTAATAGTTATGAAAATATCTAGAAAAATCTCCTAATACAGAATGACTCAGTGATAAAAGTGGTAAATGAAATTCAGAGCAAAAAGACAGAGGGAGAAAATGGTCTTCCATTTTACAGGAAAAACAAAACATAAAAAGATTTCGCTATTACCATACAGGAAGAAGATATTAGGTGGTGAATAACAAATTCCAGCTCAGTGCTGGTCAAGCAGACAAACACAGCCTCAGGACTTGCAAAAGAAATGGGAAAAACAGAGAACATCCTTGTGCTAGGGTAAGAATCCATGGTGCAGCCTAACATGGAGTACAGTTCCAGTCCAGTCTCCTGATTTCAGGCAGGAGGTAACAGAATTAGAAGAAACCAGAAAAGGGCAGTAGAAGTACTCAGAAATGGTATGACCAGAATCAAATGGATTTATAGCCTTCAGCTGGAAAAAGAGACAGCTGAAAAGTCATATCTAGTTTGATGTTCACTATTCCTTTTGGTGGCTCCCCTGCAATAAAGGAATACCTGTTTTTACTCTCTAACTTTTTGGAGAGTTAGCCCCTTTGGTGCTATCCCAAACAATTATCAAATTCATACTATATTAACAGAATTTTCTGTCCTCATCTATATTTCTCTGACCCTCAGCAAATGGTTTATTAAAGCCAGTTCCTTTTTGTTCTTTGTAAATCCTTTTCAACTCCACCATGCTGGTTCCTGGCCCTCTTTGAGAGCAGCACTGCCTAGGGCTTAACCCATCAGAGCATTAAGAAATGTTCTGCACGTGGTATTGCTGCCCAATGCCCGTGATGACAGTGGGGTAGCTGCCTGAGTGCTGGCCATCTGCCCTGGCTGAACCACAGGTTTTGAAGGCCCCAGAAGAGCCTGGAAAGTGCCCCACAGGCTCAGCACAACATTAACAGAGATGGGGCAGGCAGATCCAGATAGCAAAACCTGAGAACACAGGAGATGCTTTTCAGGGAGAGCACGTGTACCTGGCCTCTTCCTCTGGTCCAGTCTCCTAAGCTTACAGATATTGGAATTGCCTGTACCTTTTATTATCTGTCAATAGAGGCATTGTTCACAAATCTTGTCTAATCCCTTTTTATGCCTGCTAATAGCCTGCTTTCCCAACCTCCTGTGGCAACAAATTCTGGAAGTTCATTACGCACTGTGCAAAGAAGTGTTCTTCAATTTCAGGAGTAACTATATGTATGCTCCCAGTCCATAAGATATAAATTTAATAAAATTTAGTCTATCACTGTTGTGAGTATCACCTTTTGGCCTAAGTGTTTCTAAGTGATATACACACAGTGAATGGTATGAAAAAGAATTAAAATAAACATTAGGGCAAAAAAAGGTCAGTTTCTTGCATTTTTCCAGGGGAAGGGGAGTTGTTGTTTGACCAGTGCTACTACCTGGATAAGTGCATGCCTCTTCTGCACCTAAGTATAAGCCCAGGCCTGAGACAGAAGTATTGCCTTCCTCATGGGAAGGGGAGGCGAGGCTTGGTGCTGCAGCTGCCATGGTACAGCACGTGGTCCTTCTGCAAACCTTGTTTGGGAACTCCTGCTTCTCACATCTCCCAGCTTGTTATGCCGCCATTTCAACTAAGATTTTTTCTCATGAGTCTGTGTGACAGTGCCAAGCCAGGCTGCACACACAAGAGAGAGCAAAGCAACCAGTGCCATGCTTAATCTACAGCTGTCATCCCTTAATTTATAAATTCCATGATGCTATCAAAATAAAGACTCTCAGTTTTGTCTTGCAATATCTATTCTTTACCTGCCCAACCCTCTGTTGTTCAGGTAACTCTCCACCCACTTGCTCTCCCTCAAGCTCCTATGTTGCCTGTGGCTTGTGGTCCAAGTATTGTTTAGGCAATTAGTCATGTCTTCGCCCACCTTCCATCCTTCTTTTTTTGTTATTACTATTTATTGGTTTTATTGTGGTAATGCCTAAGGATGCCAATTAGGAAACAGGATTTTGTAAAAAATTGTACAAATTCTAAGCCAAAGAACTCACCATCTGGGTCTTAGGCACTCCACAGGTAGTGAATAGAGAAGTGGGAGGGAGTCTGGGAACACCATACAGCAGGATAAGATGTTTACACAGTGCAATAATAGAACTGGCCAGCAAGTAACCTCTGCTAGTAATCATCAGCAGGTTCTGTAGGGAAACAGAAAGTATCCCAGCCTCATTGGAACTACTTTCATCTGGATATTTTACCACAGATGAGTAATTTAACATTGATTTCATCTGCAGTGTTCTAGGGTTTGATGCTTGTCATTTAAATACATAAAGTAATTTTTTTCTATCTTATCCAGGGCAGATTGGCAAGGCTACCCAGAGGATGCTGCCCAGAGGAGTCTGCCCTGTGACCACTAATGCTGAGATCACCATACAAATACAGGACTCCCATGATTTAGAACCTTCCAGAAGCCTGAACCAAAAATTGAAATCACGGTAGTGAAGAGGGAAATGGGAAGGACAGAGGAAGGATGAGGATACTATTAGGAAGGACATAATGAAAAATCCATCACGTTGGGTAACTGTATCCTTAAGGCAATATACATGTTGTGCAACTGTGACACATTCAAGTCTGAACAGCTGATTTTGGTGAGAGGCAGCAGAAATTAATTTCCCGTGTAGCTTTTGTATTAATAATTCATCTTGTTAAGGTGTGGTCTAATAGTGTTTTCACAGGCATAGGAGTCAGCCCTAATATTGTTTTTGACAACCATCTCTTCTACAGGCATCTGCAATTCACGTGTCCTTTTTGCCTCAATTTCTCTGTACAAGAAAGGGAAAGAGCTGTACAAGTTTTGGTCAAGGTCTGTAAAGTAGCTGGTTACTACACTGTTACTACTCTGTAGTTTTTTGCAATAACATGAAGACAGCATAACATTCAGGTATCCTGATCATGTTGGGTTTATTTCAAAGTATTAGTGAATCAGGCTCAAGGGCCAGGTTTAGAAGCACAAGATTCTGACCTTCAGGATTAAGTCCCTTGCAAAAAACTGCAGGACCTGGCTAACCTTGGAGATATTTAACAAGCTGACGACGCAGTAAGGTCCTGTCCTGCTAAGACTTAATCTACATACTCTGCTAGATTTTAATAGTATTATCATAAATGATTGAACTAAATTCCATTATTGTAAGGACTACTTCCTGGTATTTTCCTCCTAATCTCCATTATTTAGATTCTTCCTTTAATACCTAAAGGGACTTCCAGTGCCAGGGTGAACTTGCAAGATTTTACTGCAAAACAGGTGATCCCAACTTTCAGTTAACCAAGAAATCCTCAAAACATAGTGACATAAAAGGCATATTCATTCTTAGTGACATCCACTGATTTGAATCATGAATCTGTGAAAGATCACATAGTGGAGGTTTTCCCCAGAGATACGTTTTAGCCCTGTTCTTTTTCATGTATTTCTTCTATTCCAACAGTACTGGTTCAGTGGGGATCTAATGTTTATTTGTGCTACATGGGATATAATACAATATGTATGTTTATATCGAAATATATATGACCCTGATATAACCATGTTAGTACAGACAGCAGTTATAGTAGTACAAATTACAGCATTCCTTAGGCCCAGAACAAAGATAAATAAGTGTATGGGTAAAAGCACATTTTTATTATATAACACAACCACTCTCGCCCGCCAAGAGCAGAGGAAATTATACTGCATTGTTAACAACAATATAGTTAACACAGTAAAATTTTTCTGAGTAAAAAGCATTTGTACATAATGAAATTCTTTCTTTCTTCATCAAGTGTAGTGGTTCTATTCCTACTGAATCCTCTGCTCAGCTCCAGATATGATCCTTTTATCATATGTTTCTTTTCATTGTATTTTCTTCTGTACAGTTCATTCATTTTCTGGAAGATAGATGGAAAACACCAACCTCCTTTCTTCTCACTTCAGAGGTGCCTCATGCTGCTTTTCCTCTTATGCTGATCATCTCCAGAAATAACCCAGCAGAGCCCTTGCTTGGCTTTGATTCCAGAAATCCCTCTTCCTTCTCCACCCTGTCCTTTCTGGTTTCTCTACCTTCTTCTCTCCACAAACATCAGACTAAACCAGTCTGTTTCCTTTTCTTATCTGCTGTTATCCTGATTACATAAACATCACCTTGCACTCCTTTTTTCCTTCTCAACTTTGAGATGACTTCCCCCCATCCTGTCATGAGCCAAATGATAATTTCCTTCAACAGCTTGCTTTCTTCTAAGCAAAGGCTCCCCTGTTGCATATTTTTCCCTGCCAGTTAAGAGTGGCTTAACACTTTTCTTTACTCATTGTTATTTAACCAAAAGTCTACTGAGTGATAGCAAGAAAATGGAAGGTATTTTAAATATCTTTTATAGGCTTGACTGCTTTCCAAGACCTGCAGTTTAAAATGAGAAGCCAGCCAGAGAAGAAAAAACTATTTCCAGAAAGTTCTTAAAAATTAAGATGTAACAGTTTTTAGAAGTTTAGTTTTGTTTGTAGCAAAGATCTTTCAAAAGACAACTATGGAAAAGCCTAAGGTTCATGTAAGCCCAAGGCATCAAGCATAAAATACAAACAGAAGTTTCACTTTGCCAAGTAGAAAGCTGGAAGCACTGTATACATTAATATTGAAGAGTTTAGTGTTTATGAGAGAAAATGGAGTGATTATTGCTGATGTGTGAATGTTGCTGACATAATTTCCATCAGCAACAGCCCACAAAACTCAATTTCATGTGAGTCCAGTTACCTTTCCTGTATCAGAAGGTACTGGAATACAAGGAGTTATTGTGTCACACAGTTCATAGACAGACATGGACAAGCAAAAAGCTATAGAGAAAATCTGTGGACATTTATATGAGCCAAAATATCCCCATTTTTCAAACTACTGTATGAATGAATATGTTATAAATTTTGCTCATTATAATGTATACATTATAATCTATTTGCCTAACGTTAATGTTTCATGGTGTGTCAAAAATTATTGAATAAATTGTGGCTTCTATGTAGCAAAGAAGAGTTTATTTAGTATATACATTCAGGAAAACAACAGTCACTAATGAGATTATATACTAGCTGATTATTTTGTTTGTGTTGTGAATTTGATAAAACAACATGAACTATGCAGATGATGAGATGCAATGTCCTTCAATATTGTTCTTTTATAGCACTTTAATATTTCATGTTCCACTGTCTGTATCTGAAAGAATCTCTACCCTCCATAATGGTGGGCAGATGTCCAGGTCAGGTGCTTAATTTGACAAAACCTAATGATTTAACTCAACAAAGCATAAGGATTTTTCTTGAAGCCTTCCACCAGTCACAGTGCAATTAATCTATCTGACACAGATGAATCAGAAATCAGTGATTTATATATTATTGCCTCTCTCAATGAAACCAAGCCACCTCCACAGCTCAAAAGAATCTCTTCTTCAGAAGTTAAATGTTCAACAGGTCAAAGAAATATGCAACTAACAAGTCAAATCTTTGATTAAATTGGTTTATTTAGCACTGGTAAATTATCAGTTTAAAATTTTGAAGTGGAAATAAAACTCTTCCATTTTAAGTTGTCTATTTCAATTAGGTAATTTCAAAACCAACTGGTACAGCACAGGCATAGCTGATACAACTTGTCTGCAAACATACAGAGGTCAAAGCACAGGGCTCTGATTCCTAAGTGGGGTCTGCTTGGCTCATTCAGGTTGTGTGCAGCTCAGTGATTTTAGGCAGCTTCTGAGGCTTACAGAAACTCTGTGGGCAGCTTGACCATCTGTGCAGGGTGTCCTGTGTGTCAGGCAGAGCACTCACCCATCCAAACACAGGTTTTTGTTTGGTTGCCCAGTGAATGAGGCTCATGGTGCTGAGTCATATGGCAGGAGAATGGAGGCAGTGAAAGTGTGACAGCCGTCACCCGGGACGGCTGCCAGGGAGGGATGAGGTGTGTTCCCAGCAGTCCTCCCCTAAGCACTGAGCAGGGACCAGAGCTGTAAACTCTCCCCTGCTCCCCAGCCTTGCAGTTTGTCCCCCTTCTGTCTGCAGCTGCTCAGGGAGTGACCAGAGGTGGCTGGTACATGTGGTGGTGTAGCTATTAGGAGAGGGGACCTTTAGGAAAGCCTCATTCATTCACTGTGAGTTTGGACAAATCTGTAAACATTTATCAGCCAGCCTTATATAAAGATAAACAAGACATTGGCAATTTATCTACATACTTAGACAATAAAAAGAAGGGAGATACTGTGCTTTTAATTATTCAAGTTAATCCTTCAAGGAGACAAATAGGATGCTGGAGGGCACAGGTCATTCACATTATATGAAATGAAAAGCAGATTTGGTTTAAGTTTCCTGGTGCAGCCAAGTTAACAGTACAGCATTTTGCTTATTTACATTGGACAAGCTGGGAAAAACCAAAATAAAAGCTCATTTTGACAGAAAACTTGTATGTTTTCTGGAAATGGGGAACACAGAGAAAAATCCTGCATAGAAACAGGACCTATGTCTTTTTCCTGCTTTACATTTGAATGGACACAAATAAGGCAATTTGCATGAAACAAGGTAAGAAGCTAAATGTCACTTGCTATATCAATTTCAGAAGAGTCTAGAATTGGAGTGAAATATCCAAGATAGAAAATATTTGGGTAATACTGTAGGACTGAAATAACCGTAACTTAGAATAGAATAATTTTACTGTAGCACCAAAATTGTTTAATACCAAGGTGGATAAAAAATCTTTGTCATTAAGGTTTGAAATTTGCAGACACCAACCCATTTATATACATGACATCAAGCTCAGGAGAACTTCTACCAGACTTTTTGATCTGCTGAATTCTTCTTCAGTATGGAAGAGAGAGGGCTGCATGATGTCAAGCTGAAGTAAATGTCTAATAGCCACACAACAGCCAGAAAAGAAATGGCCCTGGAAAGGTCTAGAGTATGATTCTGAGTCTGAGCATCCTGCAGCTGTTACTCCCTGCTGGGTTTTCAGCACAGCTCACATGGCAAACCGGAGACACTGACTTAGCAGAATTCTATGGGCATGGGCAATGTGATGTGGATGAGCTTTGCTGGACTGTGGCCCATCCAGCAAAAGATGCTGGGTGAAATAAATGCAGGAAGATACTGCCAAGGTATAAATTTGGCTTGAGTATGCTCATACATTAACCTTGTAACTGTGCCAGCAGAAAAAAAACGCATTGCATACTTTTGGATAAGTTTTGGATTTGTATATCTGGTGTACATAAATTGTCAGAATTAGATTCCACTCACTGTGGGTGGGCTGCAGGTATTTTTAAAGAGCTCAGTACAATACCCACAGATGCATGATAGTCAAAAGTGTTCAGTACCCTCTAGACGGAAATGCTCTGAACTATGAAACTCCTATAACTTTCATTTTGAGGCTGTTTGGAATGAATGCCTACACAATTCACCTGTAGGAGCTTTTTCTTTATCTGCTATCTTGCCCATCCCATAAAATATCATGGCAAAAAGAGAAACAAGACATGTGGCCTATGGCATCAAATACAGAATAATGAGCTGAGAAGCCCAGGGAAATGCAGTCTTCCCTCTTCTCATACCAGATTCCCCCAATGATTTCATACTGAACTATTTGTGTCTGCATTTTTCTGCCTTTTGGATAAATATTATCTCAGTTTACCTCAGTAACATGGTATGTAGCTTAAGTTCCCCATATTTTCAAATGCTGTTGGGGATTTGAGTGGTGGTGCTGCGTAATTCAGAAGAAAGGAGACCATCTTTTTCTATAGCAACTTCCAGGTGGGCTATCAGCGATTGAAGGAGAGACGGGGAGATTGACCATGATCAGAATTCAATATTACTTAGGTTTTCCAAGAACTTATATACCATTTCAGTAAAGTTAATAATTTCTACTACAACAATTAAGTTAAAAAATTATACAAACAACTCATACATTTTTCAACATATCCATGTAAAAAGTTGATTGAATCTTCTTCTCTTAAGCAAATTTCTAATCCCATCTTCTCACAAGCTCAAAATTCTGTTTGTTCTTTCCAAAGCATCCTAGTCACCAGACTAAATATGCTAATTAAATCTGTCTTACTCTCATAAATCCCCATAGCCATTTTTTAGAAACAATCCAATTTCTTAGTAAGTAAAGTAAAATGGAAAAGTTAGAGAAAACAACTATGAGAAACATGCAGATCAACAATAACACAGTGGATTTCTGCTGAGAAGGAGAGACTTTTGAAAAATTCAGGGCTATGGCTAGAGGCCCCATCCGGCTGGGAGACCTCACCTGCCCATCTCTGAAAGAGGCTGGAGCCTGGGCGTGATCAACCTTCACTATCAGAAGCAAAACAACTAGAACTGCAAGGTTTTTAGCATATATTACAAATTCAAACCCGGGCCTATTCTGATGGAAAATCTTCCTTAGGAATGTGAATTGTTTTGGGCAAAATAACCAGGCTTCTTTCCTGGCAGGGATACTATTTGCATCAAAAATTAGTGTCATCCGCCCACTCGGTTTCCAGCTCACAGCCAGGCATTTCATTAGCGAAGTGAGAACAGAGATGCTTGGCTGGAGCAGCAAACAATCCTGCCAGCGCCGCCAGAAAGGTGGGAGAAGTGTGCGCTCCCACGGGCGCCAGGGTCAGGAGGACCACTCCGGGCCAGAAGAGAAATGAGGACATCCCATTCCTGCCTGGGAAAGGGAAATATGTGCAAGGGCGAACGACCCAGTCCAGAGAGCAGAACAAGCCCCCGTTTCCCAGGAGGGGAAGGGGCGTGCAGAGCCCTTGTGCGCTGTGTGTGCAGGAGCCGTGGGCGCTGATAGCGCGGGCGGAGCGGTGTGCGGGGCGAGTGCGGGTGTGGAGCCCGGAGTGCGGCCCCCAGCGCCACGCGTGTGCCCTGCGAGCCGGGAACGGGCACCGGGAACCGGGAAAGGGCACCGTGAGCCGGGAACGGGCACCGTGAGCCGGGAACGGGCACCTCGGAGGCGTTCTGTACACCCACAGCTGCCAGCGCACAGTGCTGTGTCCTGAGCCCCCACGGGCGAGCGGGCGTGAGGGGAGAGCTGTGTGTCCGTGCGGAAAGGCAAAGGCGATCAGCCCGTCTCCGCACAGCGAACAGGTGTGCGCGGAGAGACGGCGCGTCAGGCCGGCCGTGGGTGTGTGAGGGGGGATGTGGAGACGGGGGTGGGTGTGGAGGAGGCGGTGCCCCCATGTCTGTATGGAGAGCTCACCGCCCGCACGCACCGCCGTCCCCCGGCCTCTCCCGGCGCTGGCGGCCCGGGG
>VWZU01018056.1:2047280-2221281 GCA_013397095.1 Sterrhoptilus dennistouni
CAGCGCCCACGGCCCGGGGGCGGCAGCCGGGCACATCGTCCCTGCAGAGAGGGATCGCCTCTCCCGGCGCCTGCCCAGCCTCTTCTTCCTCGCAGCAGTAGCAAATAGCCAAAGGAGAGGGGAAAACCCCCCACCGTTATGAGGTTTTTCTCAGTCGTTTCTGTCTAATTTTGAGCAGTGACCCTAAAAATACTCGGACTAATTATAGCCCGGTGCTGGTAGTGCTTACTCATGGAAGCGGAGCAGCCCCTGGGCTGTGGCGGTACATCGCCGAGCTTTACCAGAGTGGATCCTGGCACGCTGATATTTTTAGAAAGATAAAGGCTTTTATCCCGTGGAGGCTGTGTCTAACCTCACATACCAGTGGGATGGACTCCCATAAGGCTCACAGTACAGAGGAATTAGGTGCATGTAGAAGTCATGATGGGAGGGGAGCTTAAATAATTTAAAAACATCAGTTAATTCAAACTGCTCTTTAATCAGAGATAAAAATCTGCTGTTCATTAGTGAGCTCTTGTCTCTTCTCGGTTTTCTATGTGAAAATACTATTTTATTGTTTGAAGAGCTTACAGTTTAGCCCGTGGATGCTTCAATTTTCAAGATGTCTTTACATGATTGAAGCAAGAGGAGAAATACATGTGTGTGTGCATATATCTATGTCTGTCCACGTATATGTAGGTCAATATTTGGAGTTTAATTGTGATACTGTCTGTTGATTTATTTCTTTACTTTGAAGAAGTTTTCTTATGCTGGCACACTTGGATTATTTACAACACAAGAAATCAGACCTTAGGGGAAGGTCTGTTTGTTTCAGTGGACAATCTCGCATTAGAGAATTCAAGGGTTGTTCAGTAAGATGAAGAGGGTGATTTCTGAGGGGTTTTTTGTTTTCTCTGACGGATGTAGAAATAAGTGGTGTTACTGCGTGGTAGTGTTGGTACATGGTGTAGGGGGAACGGTGCCATAACATTTTCAGTAAACAGAGAAGCACCACCCCTGCATGGTAACGTGGGGTGTATGCTGCAGTTGTTCATTAAAGTCTGATTGCAGCAGCATTTTCTGTTGGGAGAGATGCTTCTGTGAATGCTGTTGTTGAAGCATTTTTCACATAATGTTCGGGGAGGGGAGGTACTGTTCTAAAGCATAATTAGGCTGTATTTTTAAAAAGGAAAATATGAGATAGGTGTGATCATAAAAATAGGGTGTGTTACAGGTTTACAGACTGCCCTCATTTCATTTGAAGAAAATATTAAATATGTACTGAGCCAAAATAAATAGTGATGTAAAAGTTCATTTACAAATACAGAGGTTTGTTGCAGCTTGGAATTAAATAAAAAAACTTACTGGTAGAAATAAATTTTTAATTGTAGGTGTGTGATGAATAGATTAGGAGTAGTACATGGTAAAGAATTTGTAGAAGTAAATTAAAGTTACCCAGCTGTAGTTCTTGACAACAAATCCCTAATGTTATAAGGTATATTTCTGCAGTATAATTGTCTAACTAACATTTTATGCCTGAGTGCAGTTCACTAATAATGAAGGATTGCATTTTTCCTCCTGCTTTCTTCCTTTTGGCAAATTAACTATTCATCTACCAGATTTCCCCCTCTCTGTTTAGCATTCATGAACAAAAGCATGCACAATAATTGTTTTTGCACCAGTAGCTCTTTGTAGATGGTTTTCTTTTACTTCTGATTGTATATTTTGTGCAGTCCTGTAATTCAACTGATTTTGCATCTCAGTGTGTATCGGTGCCATGCTGTACCGTGCATTATGAGTATTACATTCTGTTTCCTTGTTGGTTTTGCTCTTCAGCTCTTTTTGGCAACTTGAGTTTAGTTCAGTGATGATCTCCACAGTTGTGATGAATTAGTCGTTGTGTTTTGTATGTATGTATGTTTCTGAACAAGGCTTGCTCTACAGCTGGACCAGCTTTTAGTTTGCAGCCCTCATGGTTGCAGGATATACTGCAAAGGCATGAATTTGCTTAGACTTCAAACGTAGGTTACAGAATAGACATCACTGAAATTGTTTAGCAAATTGTTTTTCCAGAACCTGGTTGTCTCACCTAATTGTATCCAGTAGGAATGAAAAATACTTAATTCTTTCCAATTAGCACCAGCTTTAAGCTATCATCTTGTATGCTAATTGCTCCCCATTTTCTTCGGTGTAATAATGGGTTTGTGACTGATGAGCTCTGGTTTAGTGAAGCATGAAAGCTGAAAATAGTTTGGCAGATAATCCAGTAACTAATGTTAAATTCCCCAATTAAGAAAACATTTTTCTCTAGTCCCCCACCACTGAAAGACCTGTGGACTTTGTGGATGATGGTGTGCAACTTTGGCAAAGAGCTTTGCTTTCTGTATGACTGTATGTCTGTTTTCAGATATCCCCATGATAGAAAACAGTCATCTAATTAGAGAATTATCTTTTAAATGTGAAAAGTTATCATTTTTGTAAGTCTAAAATTTCTGTCTTGCTTTTTTAAGTGTCTTTTCAACATATGAAGACTAACTTTTGACAAGAAGGCTATGAAATGTTATCAACATCACAGGCAACTGTTTCAAGTTCACAAAAGGATGTAGATTATAGTTTCTAATTCTTGTCTCTTGCCACTCTAGTGGTGTCCACCAGCATAATACAGTGTGTAGGCTTCTGGCATGTTGAGTAGATGAAGTTCTCACATAAGAATGGTATCAACAGCCAGCAGTCCAGGTCTGTTACTGCACTTTAGAGCTGTTGTGTGACCCGTGGGAGGGGCTCATGGGGTCACTGCACTCAGAAGTGTGTGGTTACTTTTACCCTTTTACCAAGAGACCTGAGCTGGGTCACAGGAATTGAAATGGCTCCAACAGTTAGTGCCTGTCCTTCTCCATGTGGCTTGGGGCTGTGCTGTTAGGATGTTCTAGCAGTGGTGATCTAAGAAGACAAAGTTGCATTTTTGGATACATATTAAACAAAGGAACTTTTGGAGAATGATAATGTTTGGATAAGTCTAACCAGAAGTCTTGCATGGAGAACTGTACTTGATCAAGCATGGAAAGGGGTCTGCTATGTCTTCTCCATAAAAGGATCCAAATAACAATGTAGAACATGGAAGGAAATGTCTGTCTTCTACCCTTCAAAGGTGAAAGATGGCCTTGATCCACTATGAGTCAGTGGAGGCCCTGGATGTATAGATGATAAGCTTCAGTGTTGATTTGTTAGAGAGGCTGTATTAAAACAAGAAGAAATAAGTGCAATGTGGAAAGATGAATTGCTGTAGAAGCTGACCAGTAGTCAAGAGAAGATGGTCACTCCGACATGCTCGGGTGATACCTCAGGTGGAGTGGACAAGAAAAGATCATGAAGTACCAGTTGGTGAAGGTGAGGAGCTTTGGCATTGGGCATGTCCTTGTGAAAGGTGGAGCCCAGTTGAAACAAATGGGCAGAACACAAAGAAGCTTCAGGAGATGGTGTTTTATAATCAGGCATGTTTAATATCTGTAAAGAACAGAGTGAAAGTTTCCACTTTTCATCATCCTAGGTATGTCTGTGTCTATCTGCCTTCTTCCCTGCTTTGGCAAAAGTGCTTCACTGGTACTGCTTCATCTGCTGTGATTGACATCTACTTTGTTTCATTCCTCAAGTGAAGAACAGGAATGTTGCTACTCTCCTCCTCATGTGTGTAGAGAGGCTCTGGGATTTGGGTGCCCAGTTCTGCCTTGAGATGACTAAAAAATTTCCTTTTCATACCCACCCTGGGTGTCTGCAATATGTTGTGACACTGCATCACGAAAGTGAAATGTTGATGTTTGCCAGGTATGGAAACTCTGTGCAAAATACAATGGATCTACTGGTAAATGTTTTTAGTAACAGTACAAGTAATAAGTGCAGCTGATGAATTAGAACCCCACAGCTTCTGTTTCTGGTTTTCCAAAAGGTAGATGAAGTATGCTGGAAAAGTACATTGGTTACGAATTCAGGTTAGTGGAGATCAGAGATTTTTACAACTAAAGCTGAGTGTGGCATGGTGTTAGGATACAGTGCTGACTTTTGATTTGGCAACTGGGATATGTTCATCCATTGCAACTTTATGCAATTCTTTTCATACCCCCTGTTCTTGAACTGTGTGATCAGTTGGTTATCTTATGTAGGTTTTTTTTCTACTTCACTAGTTTCTGTGTGAGTTTTTTTTCTCCCCATGTGGAATCTGCTGTTTATTGTCATGCTTGCCTCTACCTTTCCACATTTTTGCATTCTTCTTTTTAAGCATTTTCTTTTTAAGCTTTTCTAGTGAGATTGTTTTCCTTTGTGCTAGATCCAGCTACTGTTAGATACACTAGGAAAGAAGGAACTGAGTGAAAGGAACCTGTCTTTTTTAGACAGGTGTGTTTTGAAGCACTTTGATGGCAACTGAGATTGATTTTCTTTCTTGGGTTGCTGTTGTGCAAACAGTTACAGGTGTGTTTAAGCTTCCCACCATGAATAGATCCTCAGATGCCAGATGAATGGACATGTATGCTGTGGTATATTTTATAAGCTCTGGAGATACTCATTTCATGCTTCCCATACAGTGCTAAGTATTCTCATAAATCATTCTGTAACTAGATAAGCACCAGCAATAGACTACAGTACTATCCATTGGTTCCTTAAAATGAACCAAACTTTTTATTGTAATAGACAGTAATTATTACCCGTCTGTATTCAGCTGTTGTAAAAGTGGGTTGTTTTGTTGTTTTTTTTTTTTTTTTGGGAAAATATGTAGCTGTGTTAATGAAGTTCAGCAGTCTGTAAGAACACAAGAATGCCCCATATAATGAAAAAGGAATTATCAGCTGCATTAAATAGCAAAGTGTTGGGGGAAAAAACTCTTCTGCATGGAGTCTGTTAATGGAAAGCTACAAAAGAAATCCTGTTTTGGAAAGCTCCTGTTGCATATCTTTTTGTTAGTTTTGATGTTTTTCTTTGCTCTCTGACTTAAACAAACATCCCCTTGTCCTTCTCTGAAACTTTACCCTTGTGGTATGTTTTGCATTTTAGCTGAAGAAAAGACAGGGCACCATCTGCTGCTGAATTAATTCTGGTTTCATAATATCTGACTCGATCACCCGTTACTGATATTGCTTGGGGCAGGCTGAAGTCTGTGATCTTGCTTTCTAGGAAACAAACTTCCCTTTTCACCACTTGTGTTGTAAACACAAACTCATTCTTGGATGGAGGGGAGAGAACTTGGACCTTTCCATTAATGCTGTGTATTCCTTGCCAAAAGATGGGTATCTTGAATTTAGGAAGAAAAAAAGCAATGAGTGGTGTACCTCAGCAGTCCGCTCATGCTTTTGGATGAATTATATTTTTAACCTGTCCCTTCCCAAAGTTTGTAGAGGACATGGGTGTTTACTTTGCTTTGAGAAAAATATTGAGTTTGTCACTGATTTCCATTTAATGGTAATTTCTTTACTACTTGTGATCTGTTGGCCTAGACATTCCTTTAGTACTGAACTCTGGGCTTCACATTGCCAAGTTTACTGTGTGACATCTGTACATTCTTCTGTAGCAGTAGAATGACCCTTGTACATGGGATCAAGAGAGTGCTGCTCCCTCCCTCTGCTTTCCCTTGATTTGCTTTAAACCTTTTATGGATTGCCTGTGCTGCCCACTCAAAGATGGCTGTTGAAATTCTTGCTTTTATGTTCTGTTGCCTGACTACTGCTGAAATCAAGCAACTTTAGGTGCTTTTCTTATTTTAAGGAAAATACAGCAGAATACTAAATATCTGTGGTGGCAAGAGATTTTTTTTTTGTTATGCTAATATTATTTCCATGTAAAACACTTTCAAGAAGTGTCATTTGAACTGGTGAACAAGAAAGTTTAATTAGAAATTAAACCAGATCTGAACAAGTCTATCAAGAGTAACTGCATGAGCTGTGCCTTTTTATTGTGCTCTCTTTCTCTTCTCTTGAATAGTTTTAAATCTTTGTTCATTTTCTTCTTATTCTTCCTTGTGGGGTGGTTTTTTCTTTTGTTTGTTTTTTGGGTTTTTTTTTTTTAGTTTTCTGTTAATTTCCACTTTTCCCTAGTGAAATATATCTGCTCCAGTGTAAGGGGAGAAATGCTGCCTTATTTTTCAAAAATGGCCTTGTTTGATGTGTTTATTATGGCAACAAGATACAAATGGAGAATATTGAAAAGATAAGGTTAGTGTTACAGTGAGTTTCAGGCGTACAGAAACAAGACATTCAAAATGTATTCTAAAATGTGAAAACCTGCTGATTCAGAGCTTATGATTGATTAGCATAAAATATTTCCTGAATGGAATCTGAATGGGAATAAAGAGTGAGGAGCAAGTACCATCTGTCCCTTTACTCTAGTAGTATCCTCAGCAGACTTGGTAGACATGGCAACTGCTGGAATAATTATTTTTCTGTGTAAAGAATTTTTTTTTCTTTAAGTCAGTTGACAAATGCTGATCGGGACAGTGCACCCTTTAACCATCTTTACATCTTTTAAGTCTGCCTAACAAAAATGGATGACTTATCACTTGAGCCTGTTTGCTTTGGAGCTTCAACACAGAAAGCTGAGAGCAACATGACCTTAGTAAAAGGTTATGGTTGTTCTACTATACAGAGCAATTTGTAGGCATTCAAATTGAGTAGTGCACTTCCATTGTTGAATTTAAAAATGGACTAAAGGATTTGTTGTCTAGGTAAATTAGTGTCTCACTGCTGGCTCTTGCATTTATGCTGCTGTAGGAACTCTGCATAGTTCAGTTGGTTAGCACATAACTGTCTCTTTGCGGGACATTTTAATGTAATCTTTCCATACTAGCTCTCAAGTACTTCAGATTTCTTGAAATGTTTCCTCTTGGATATTGTACCTTTGAAGGATACTTACTTTCCTTTTCTTTTATGTTCAGCATAACTGATCCTGTAAAAGCATGAGTAAATGAGTATTTTCAAGGTGAGTAAAAGGACTGTAGCATGCTGTAGCATTACCAGTTCAACTATCAGAGCTGAAGACATGGAATGTTACTGATAATAGGACTAGACAGAAAATGTTTCCCTTTTGTGAGACATCTCAAAGTCTGACACTTAATCTTTTCTCCCATGTTCTCTTTTGATAATAGAAGAGTTTGATCAAACAGGTTTCTCTGTTTACTGGGTCTAAGCTCATCTGTGGCCTTGAAAAAAGGTATTCCACATCTTGGGTCAATTCTCCAACCTCTTGGTTATTATCTTTAGGCTGTGTATTTTTTCAATGAGGTGTTTTTTCCTTCAATTTCTAGTTGTGAGTTATCTTTTGCTTAATACTGCTAAAACAAATTTAAGGTGACATATTAGGCTGGAAAGCTGCATAGCTGTGAAGTACTAATGTCAGTCAAGGAACTCTATCAAATACAGGATTTGTTAGCAATGTTGTTTAAGAAGTTCTGTAAATCGTCGGTAATAGGCTAAAGCATGAAAGAAGAGTTTATCCTCTAGAAATATATTGTAATTGATGAAATACAGTCTTGTATAATTTTGGGGTAACTAGCAGGTTTGCTAGGAAGTTTCTCATATACAGTAAAACCTCTAATATTGCATAAAATGTGGAAAGTGGCATATCTTTGCTTTAAGTATTTGGTACCACACTGTGTGTGAGACTTCTTGGAATAAAGTGATAGAAAGGTAGACTGACTTAGGATGTGTGTATCTATTTTATTCAAAATACTTACCTAATTAACTTTGTCAGTAATCCTTAGCATTCATTTTGGACTTTTTTTCCCTTAAGCATGGGACTAATTGGGAGATGAGTCCTCTGGACCTTTTGTGTCATTTTGAGTAGCTCATTATCCCTAAGTCTTAGAGTTGCTAATCACTCTCTGTGATATTGATTACCAACTGCAGCAGTTCCTCTGTCTTAGGTTGTGCTTGATTCTTTCATAGGACACTATCCCTGTGTAGCCATTTCCACCTGTATGAGAATATGAGTAAGCTTTTGTCTTTTTCTTAATATTCTTTTTCTGCTTTTCCTTCCCAATGCTCCCCTGGCACTTTGTTTATTGTCATCATAGAATTATGTCATAAGATCCTCATGCCAAAGATGTAGCTTCAAAGTAAACACGATATAAATAATACATGATGTAATATCATGAGGAAACCAACTCTAATAAAACACCTGAGTTATTCATTACCTTCTATGAAAAGTCTTACAGTTAGAGATTCTATATATGGCTTTGTTTCTCCCTCTCCTCTTTGCTCATTTCTGTGAAGAGTAAAAAAACTTATGCCTGTGCCAGACACTTTGATCTGGAGGAAGTAGCTGACTGCTCTTTTTTTTTTTGTTACCTGCTAAGCAAACCATACATTGCTTTAGTTTCACTCTGCATAAGTTGTCCAGGTAAGGTTTATTTCACTCCCTAGTCTCAAATGCATTCTTTTTGAAGTCTAATCTTTAATTTTAAGTACATGTAAAATCATTTTTAGGCTCTGTCTCTGTAATGTGAAGCCTTCAAATTTTTCAGTAAAATTATTATCTATACCTATTACTTTGCCAGCTGTAGATGTTGATACCATCTAAACATCGGTATTTTCTTTTTTTTTTAGTTAAAATTATATAATTCATGTGAATTACTGGTATATTTGGGAAAGGCTGATGTGTTTATGAGCAAGCTGTTTGAAATGTAGAAAAATATTTTTATGTTGGGTTAAGAATGACTAAGTATCTGAATGTGTATCTTCTAGAGGTGACCCAAACGAGAAGGATTCTACTTGTGTTTGAAGAGGCTGTGGATCAGAGGGAAGGCCACCTGTTCAATCTATATCACTTAGAGTGCAGCTTATGTTTCTGTCTAATCTAATCAGTCAGCCCATCACTCAGGAACAATAAAATTGCAGCTCTCATCTTTACAAGCAGAATTCTGAGTTCAGCAGAAGTGGATTGGTGTTCAGTAAGCTCTAAAAATTAGATGATAGTTAGGACTGGATTGGTATTTGCAAGTAAACGATTTGACAGTTAAACATTAGTATAATTAAATGTTCTTTTTTATTTTTTTGTTTTCCCAAAAGGGTTTTGTTTGAATTGGGGTTGAATTGAATTTGCTGTTGGGAGATCTTTGTGTCTTTGGGGTTTTTAAATCTTTGACTCATTGTTTCAGTTTTTTGTTTTCGCTTTTTTTTTTTTTTTGTTTGCTGTCTTTCTTTGTCTTCCTCACAGAGTCTTCAAAGTGATCTACGTTGGCTTGTCAACCCACTATCTTGGCTCTGCATTTTAAAATATAGCTGCAGATCTATTTCATTATTGTTGTTAGCAAGGCTTGTAGGAACAGATGGACTTTTCATTGTTCTCTAAATGTCAACAAATATAGCCCTGGTAGGTCCTGAAGAGGAATCTTAGGCTTGTCAAGTTGTAAAAGGACCTTCAAGAAACATTGTACAGCTGAGACCTTCAAATGAAAGTGCTTTGTTCTGTGCTTGCAGCCCCAAGAACAGGGCTGGCCCATGCCAGCTGGCCCATGCCTCTATTGATTTCAAACTCTCACAACTGCTGAGTGTGGAAATGCCTCTGGGAAGAGGGAACTTGCACAGAATGTTGTTGACCTACATCTTGGAAGATACTTGATGAAAAACAGGGCTGGTGCACTCTCTGCTGCTGCTGTAGGCAAATGTTCAAGCAATGTACGCGTTATTCATAAGCATGGAATGGCAGTGTTGTGTTGTAGTAAAAGGAGAAACTCAGTGTACATAGAAACTGGAGTCTTTATGAAGGCGCAAAGAAATCCTTTTTTTGTTCAGTATTGCTGATGTCTAGTGGTAGGTTTTGGGTCCTGCTACTCATGAAAAATTGAAAAGGAATTGAAAAGAAGAGGGAAAGGGCTCTTTGTCTAGAAAATGTGACTAGTTTCACGTCAGATACGAGGGTGAAGATTTGTAAGAGACACATCCTAAAATACCAAGAGTCAAGTACAGAGTGGAAGGGAATAAAATACTCTTCATGCTCAAGGTGAAGTCAATAAAACATAGTAGATTTAAATTTCAGTAAGAAAAATAAAAGAGGGGAGAAAATATTTTTCCATTGTAAGGGTGGATATTGTGGAATGAACAGACTAGTGAGGGAAATAAACCTGTGTTTTGTCTATGGAGATGTGAAATTGTCCATACAGGAAACTCTTCAAAACAGTTCAGACTGGTAACTGCTAGGAAGATTTTGGATTAATTGACAGTAATTTTGTCCAGAAAGGTAGAGTGGGTGAATAAACTTTGACATTCCCATTTTTTTTTCCACCCCAATTGTCTGTAATTCTTTGAAGCTGCATGTTGGGTGCCAGGGCCTGAATTCAGCACAATTGAATGATCCCATTCAAATGTCAGAATGTGTTCACAGAGGTGTGACAATGTCCACATGAACAGTAAAGCCTTCCTGATTTGGAAGGGTAAGCTTAGATTAATCCAAGTTTGAAGGGACCTCAGGAGGTCATCTGATCCAGCAAAGCAGTGTCAAAACTGAATTCAGGTGAAGTTTTGCAAGGCTCTGCCTAAAGTTAGGTCTAGGAAAAAGCTCTGAGATAGAGATTCATCAATGTCTTTGGGCAGCCAGTACTTGACTGTTCCGATTTTTGATGGTTAGATTTCTTCCTATGGCAAGTTGGGAAATCTCTTGCTTTGTTTTATGACCAGTTCCTCTCATCTTCCCAATGTGAGCCTCAGAAATAAGCTTGGGCCTTTTGTCTTTGTAATCTTCTCTTCTGCACGGAAAGAGAGGAGACAAGGCCTGGAAGCCAAGAAGATACTGAAGAGTTTTGTGCCTGTGGTCTGTTGGAAAGGTGAAATGTGGGGGACACCTTCAGCAAAGGGGGTGCAGCCTCTTCTCTAGCTGTGTTCTGAATATGGTAGAGCAGATTCTTGAGGGACTGACAGTCAGCCAGTGGTGCTGGTGATAGGGCTGCTGTTAGGAGATAATGTGTTGTAAGCACACGCAGGGTGAAGTACTAGAGGCTTTTCATGGTTGTTTGCATGGTTTCTGTACTCTCTCTGTATGAAGTCTATTCATTCTCCTTGTATGACTGACTCCTACCTGTTTTGAAGACTATTTCATGGTAAATGTGATATTGGAGCTGTGAAGGCATTTGGAGTGTGATTCAGTTTGAGCTAACAGTCTCCCTTTTTTTTTCCCAGCAGGAATATGTGGTGCTCACCTGTCTGCATTTTCTCTGCCACAATTGAAGCTTACTCATTATTTCGACTGAACTGATGGGAATAATTACCCTCCATCATTGTTTAATGTTTCTTTGCTTTTCAGATGTGCTCTCCTCAGTCATCTCATAGAGTAATCTCTTTTCCTGTCCTGTACTGTGACAGTTCATGTTTCATTATTTCAGTTCTTCTGGCTTGTTCAGACAGTATCTTCTGTATGGCAGAAAGAAATGTGTACAATAGTCAGTGGTTTATCACATGAAGCATGTGATGCTCTTGTGAATACAACCCAAAGCATTGATTACCTTGGAGTGGTTTCTTATAACTCTTTGGAAATTAATTATAATTTGTGCATTATCAGTTTTTTTTGTGGATGAAAAATGAAAATTTTAACTATATTTGTTTATTTAGATTTGTGTGTTCATAAAATGCATGTGGAGCACTGGGCAAAGTTCACATTCAGTTTGGTTTGTATTGTTGGATATTTGCCTAGTATGTGTAAGAGTTGTCTGGTTGAAGTTCAATCTGTTTAAAACAAGAGAAATCTATTGGTAGACTGCATGAAATGCTTCAAAGCTCATATCTGAGTCTCTTGAATTTATATGCTTTTGATTTCTCAGACTGTAGCTACTGACGTCCTAATTTTATCAGATATGTCAAGGAAATATTGTAGTCTAGCTGGGCAACTATAACTGCTCCTTTTATATGTGTATTCTATAATTTATACATGCAGTTTTCAGCTTAAGAAAACTTCATTTGTTCAAGGCTATATGTCTGTCCAGGGAATATCCAGAGGGACAGGCTGTTTGCCATGTACTGCACTGCTGTAGTGGTGGTTGCTCTCCTTTTTGCCACCTCCTTGGTGTAGGGGGATTGGTCACTCCAGTACAGTAGATGTGTGTGGGGTACTCTCTTTTGCTCACAAGTAACTTCAATTGGCATCATGTTATTTTTCCATTATTATAATAAAAAATAAAAGGTAGGAGATACTTTTGTGTTCAAGGGGTCTCTCTGCTGCAGTTACCAGCACTGGGAATCCTCTGGATGTACTACTATGTGTCAGGGTGGGTGATGCTCCAGACCTTTTATGGGCCCTTGCTTAGGTGCCAGGCTGAGCTAATGTATGGTCAAGGGACACTGGACACTTTGCTTCCAAGACTGGAAATAATTTAATAATCTGTGTGACTTGTTTTGGGTATTTTTCTTCCATACAGTGGTCCACTGCTGTTAATAGGGTCAGCTCTGGTGTTGGAGTAACAATGTACCCATCTTCTGAGTATTCATTCAGTGCTGAGGAGGCTCCTATTGCATATTGATCTAGGAACAATTGGAGCACAAAGCTATGGTGTATCTTCAGTTACTTTGGAGATAGCCGAGAAGTTTTGTTTCCAAAAGAAATGGACATTCAAATCTCTCCCTTTAGTCTTCCATGGCTAGATAGGGATGCCCAGATGGTGTTGAGCCATCGACTTTCCAGTTTCATTGTGGAGTCTGAAAGGTTCAAAGACATCCAGAAATTGTTTCATTTAATGCATGAGTCTTTCTGGATGTCCTTGTTATGTGTCATTGCATACTTGACTGGCTCAGTTCAGTGTGCTTGTGACTGATGCAAATATTAGATGAGAATTACTGATTACACAAGAAGCTCTCTTGTGGGGCTTAGTGCTTTTTCTTTTTAAAAGGAAAGGGATTTTTTAGGCCTATTTTTTCACACTTGGGTCTTGGTCTAGTTAGTTTTCATTGTTAGCTAAGGTAGGTAAAAAAGGACTGCACATACTAGATTTCATTGTGGTGTAGGGTTTTTTTTTTGTTGTTGTTGTTGTTTGTTTTTTGGGTTTTTTTTTAAGTCCCAGCAAGAATTGCTAGAGCTACTGAAGTAGTTTCTACTTTGTCAGCAATTTTTAGGTGGAGTGTCACTGTTGGACTATTTTTCAGCTGCTGAGTCTTTTGTGTTGCTCCATTTTTGCTGCTGTTGCAAGACCCCTCTGCCAACACCCCTCTGCCAACAGCACTGCTGCAGATCAGAGATAAACAACTTAATGCATGGCAATGGCTGCGAGGAGCAGAGGGCTGAAGTCTTGTTTCTCTGAACTGAAAACTCTGTGATACCTTGAGATTAGGATGGTAGTATGGGAAAGACAGAAAATTCTGGAAATTTTTTGTCCATTCTGACACTTAATGATGTATTGTGTAACACTGGTCAGCTGGATTTGATTGAGAATCTAATTTTGTGTTCTGTTAAAAACATGATTGTATTTGAAGTAAAACCAAGTCCTCACCTCAAATGGTGAGTCAAAGAAATCCTCTCCTTTAATTTGTGGTAGGTAATCCTGCTTCCTGTCCTGTCTTTCTCACAGTTTCAATTTATCTTGTTCCCATTTCTCAGCCACTGATTCTTAATTCAGTGGTCAAGAAATGGTTAACTCTTATGGTAAGTAGAGTTGGGAAATAAACTATTTGTAGTTTTCTATGCCTTGCTAATTATTCATGTGATAGAGCTTACATAAGGATTGCATTACAGTTGCACTTCATTTGATGACAGAGTTCTGTATTTCTGTGTAAACAAAAGTCAAGTGATAAGGCATGGGCAGGCAAAGTCTATAGTTGAAACCAGGGAGAAAACAAACCTGACTTTTCTGGGAGGATCTTAAGGTCATAGTACCTGCTTAGCTGTCATGTTTCTTGAAAAACAAACAAACAAAAAAACCAACCCAAAAACAATAACAAAAAAACTCTATAAATACTCAGTCCTGACAGTATTTTGTTTGAAAAACTTTTAAAAAGCTGAAATAGCCTTCTTTGCTAACTTTCTTGCCTAAGCTTTTCTTCAGATTCATTGATGAAATCCCTTAAAACATACAGCCAACAGTTTGGATAGCATGATGTAGCAAAATATTAAAATTTTAAACAGCTCATAGTTTTTTCTCTTTGACACAAATTGTAAAAGCAGACTGTCTTAGGAAAAAATATAAGTACCTGTTTTGGAGAAATATGTAAATTCCAGGGAAAAAAGCACTGATCTATTTGACACCCTTTTAAGACTTTTTAAATACTTGCTGACAATTTCTGTAGAACACTGATTAGCTTAACAGGTTTTGTCTAAATATTCCATTTTTCTTTCTAAATATCTGGTACCATAGCATGTGCTGGAGTAAATGGCCTTTTACCTATTTTCTCCACCCTTCAAATGTTGTCTGTAGTGCTAAGAAAAATTCTTTAAAGTGGAAACAAGGTTGGCCAAAACACTAGAGCTTTGTTATTGTGGAATGATGTTTGTCCTTTCCTCTTCTTTTTTTCCTCTTTTCCTCTCTTCCTGTAAAAGCAGGGGTAGTAAGTGGTTGAAGCTGAGTGCAGCCGTGGAGTGGAAGTCAGAGGTGTTGGAAGGCAGCTGCCTGACTCACAGCAGTTGGCAATGCAGAGTTTGTAGCTTGTGCTAATATCCAGTCTTCTGGCTTCATGGTGCTGGTGAGAAAAACTATCTGAAACAGCTGTAACGTTACAGATTTTTGTAGAGATCTGTCTGTCTGTAGCTTTTCACAAATGTGTGACCCATTATGAAAGCTTTATATTAGCCTTAATGTAATACCCTCCCTGGCCTTGAGGCACTACCAGTATGGCATTGACACATTGTTTTGTATGAACTCACTCTATAGTTTTCCATTTCCTGGTGAAATTACTTCTTAGCTCCTGGAAAACCTTTGGGCACTCCCTTAATGCATTGTCGTCTTAGGCCTCATTTAAGCCAAAGCAGCTCTTCTGTTGTCTGAGGTTAAGTGCTTGGAGGAATGAGATCCTTGGTCACAAATTTTGTAGCAGGTCTGTAACCATCTGAGTTGATTTACAGACCAGGACTACAGCAAGGCAGTTACCATAAACATAAATTTCTAAGGCAATTTGAAACAGTTAATATATGAATACTTAATTTGAAAGCATCTGTGCTACCTTTAGTGTATGAGGGACTATGAACTCTGATGCAGACAAACCACAAGTGATTTGCATTGATGATTTCTGAGAGCAGCTGGGAGATGCCCGATTTAGAAGTATTAGTTGCCAAGAAGAGCTGATTTAATTGAGTCAAGGCAAAAGAAATGGGTTTTGACCTTGAAGCAGCTTGTCAGGACAGACTTTACCTTATGTCCCCAAGGAGCTGTGGTCAAGCATTCAGCAGACAGAAATGATCCAGGATCAGGTGTTGCTGCTTTGTGTGCACTGGAGCTGAGGGAGACTGGCAGGGCAGTGCCCAGGCCAGCAGCTGCACACAGCAGAGATCTGTTTCAGAAATGGAGTCAGAGCCTCCCAGGCCTGTGATGTAAAATGGAGATAGTTGCTTTCAATTTGTGTGAACTATACTGCTGCCTAATTTTATATATATATATATATATATATATAAAATTAGGCAGCAGTATAGTTCACACAAATNTTTTGTGAAGTGACTTTGCATTAATAGTTTTGGATTTCTAGTTGGATTTGTAATCTTATCAGGGAACCTGAGCTCTAATGAAAAAATGAGCCTACAGCTAGGACATGAAGCAGAAAGTGCTTAGCCTTGCTGTTAGGCCAGCACAGATAATGGTTGTCTAAAGCAGGTATAAGTAGCAAGAAAATAGCTGGTTCTTTATAAACTTTGTTCAAACTGTATGCCATGAGTCCTGTGCAGCTGTTAGTTTACATTGTGGTGCATGGCCAGGGTGTACTTGTTTCATGGATGTGCTCTGTCCTGGAACTAATATTTTGGTGAAATGTACCAGTATTAATATTAGTGGTAATTCCAAACAGTAAGCTTGCTAATGCATCAAGTCTGTGTGCCAGTAGCAATTAAACCAGGAGAATTATTGTATTGCCATGATGATTTCCACACTGAATTTGTTTAGCCGAGGCAACAAAGAGCTGCTACCTGCCCTAGTGTGGAAACTAAACAGTTACAAAATCACACAGTCTTTTCTATCTTCTATATTATCATAATTGAAGAATATGAAACCAGCCCATGCTTTCCTGATGAGGTAGCAAAGCATTCTCTTTCACTTTCTCTTAGGTTAAAATTTCCAGTGATGTATTGGATATTGTAGGCACTATTTATATAATGCTGTATAAGCCCTTCTGGACTCAGTAAAAGGCTGAGCATGTGAAATGGCAGCAGCTCAGCCCTAAGTGCAGGTGTTGTTGCAGAGGAGAGCTCTCTTTCTTCTACCTTTGGGATTTGAATTTTTGTGTGGAAACTGGCTTTCCTGTGAGGTTCCAGATTCCAGTGGATTTTGTGCACAGATGATGTTGGATGATACACCAGTACCAACTCCAAACTTACTTCACCAGTCAACTGTGATAAATCACATTCTTTTGATTTCTTCTGTTACTTAAGCTCCAATTATTTCAGCTTTCCACTGGTATTCCATATAAATGCTAAATACTCTCTCACTAACAATTTTTTTCCCTGTCCCCTCTCTATGACATCTGAAGGTCAGCCTGCATTTAGCTGAACAAAAGATTATGGCCTGTAGATAACATAAGTTTGCACCTGGCTGAAACTTCATAGAGAGTGTTGTTTAGGATCAGTACAGAGAGACTTGCAAACTTCTCAGCTTTGGCAGGGGTTGAAGAGTGGGGGAGAGTTTGGGGGTTGACAGTTCATACTTGCCTAAAATGCTTTCAGGAAAAGAGCATCCAGCATTGTACTGAGCAATCCGTTTGAAGCATGGGTCAGTGTGGGGAAAATGCTGCCTACTGAATTTTTAGTGTAGTTTCCTGTACTGTCCTGGTTTTAACTAAATTTTTCAAGCCAAGAAAGAGCAACGGGGTAGTCAGATTTAGAATGCAGCTTAATACAGTGTCATTGCATAGGAAGCGAAGGATATGAATGTGAGTGTGTGCAAAAAGGATGGAAAAATTCTCTGTTTGATGCTGTTGCTGCTGATGTGAATGATTTTGCAGCCTTGCAAAGAGAATGAATAGACATGAAGAAAGGAATTAAATTTCAGCTACACATTGACATTCAATGTGTAGCTGAAACAGTGTGACTGGAGAAGGTGGATAACATTGTTTCTGTCTGTTTTGCAAGTTTGAAAACAGAAAGTACTAAATAAAGCAAGTGAGTTATTTTTCCTTACTCCAAGGTTAGGATTTACCAGCTCAGGGCTTTCAGTCACTGCTTGAACAGTCTACCTTCTGTTCTGGAACAGAGCAACTTCTGTTCATTAGAAACAGTCAACAATAACTATGAAGAAATTTTCTGCAGTTTGCTTTGGAACTTGGTATATCGGGTGTTATGGATACAGCATGGTTTTTTGTGTTGATTTTTTTTTTTTTTTTTTTGAAGGAGTGGCAGAGAAGTCATACAGTGGTTTTTGTTCCAGGAATGTTGCTTTGAAAGTTAACAGAGTAAAGGCACTATTCAGCAGGGATTGTTGAAACACTGTTTTTAGCTGTCTTGTCCCATTGTGAAGTCTCTGGTTATTTTAGTAGTGTTAGCTAAGCAATCATTGCAGAAGTGATTAATGACAACTTGTAATTTTTTTAAACTGATCTGACCCTTCTGTTCTTTTGTTTTATTATTTAAAATTACTTATGAAGTGGCTTGTAGCTTTACCTATAGGTATGTTGGTAACTTTGTGTTTGTTTTGAGTTGGTGAAGTGTAATTACTGGACTTGTAGCTCAGAGGTATAAAACAATCAACTGCCCTAAACTTGAGAATATACAACTGAGAAGACAATGTTTCTGTATGGAGGGAAAAGAAATGAAAACAATTTTCAGAGCTATAGTAGTCTTGCCATGAACATGTAATAATTTGTGTACTAGAGCTATAAGAGCTGGGCACAGAAGTTAATATGTGTGGGTGTTTAAAAAGGAAATCTGGCTAAGAGAGACAATTAAGAGTTCTTCTTTGCTGCAGACATAGCAAACCCTTTTAACTTTGCTAAAAAATAACAGAGTACCTATTTTTAAAATCTAGGCTGCTTGGAAGAAGTAGTGAACTTCAATAACAGACATACATTTGACTGGAGAGGAAGAAATTGAAAGAAGCCTAGTATTGGCATGACTGACATGTTTTTTGGCTTCTGGATAGCCGTGCGTTACATCAGTTCTTGGCTCTATTCAAAAAATTATTTTTCTATAGTGAAGAAACATTTTTTTCTTGCTTGTTTCCGAATATATTTGTGGTATTTATCAATGCCTTTAAAAAAAATCATGGATAAGTTGTAATGTGAGGAAGTTCGCGAATGCATGTGCCTACCCTTCAAATATTTCACTTAATTGCATTAACTAATTGTATTTTTAAGTTATTCATTTGACTTGGCAGATAAATCTTTTTTGTATGTGAGGGTGTGCAAAAATAATATTATTGCTCTGCAAGAAGGAGTTTTCAACTTTTGAACCAGAAATCCACTGTCATTTGTGCCTTTATTGTGGGCATTATTGGGTCATTTCTTGATGTAATGATGCTGCTGGCAATGTTTTTGAAACCAGCTGTCTCACAAAACTATGCTTTTAGTAAAGTTTGACTCTGGTAGTTAAATATTAGTTAGAAGTGTGCTTTCTAAACAGAGTTGACACCAACCACATTTTTATTGACCGATATTCTTTTTACAGGCTTAGTGTATTTGAATATGTTGGGCTGATTGGGTGCTGGCATACAAGAGGTACCCAAATGATCTCAAAATCCCTGAGCTCTAAATGAGACTGAATTTAAGTTTGGAGGTACTCAGACAGTGGTTTTATGGTTTGGTGTTGTTCAGTGGTGTTGTGGATGTTTGTTGTTGGTTTTGGGGGGTTTTTTTGGCTTAGTTTAGGTTTTTGTTTGTTTTGGTTTTAATTCTTTCCCATTTTTCCCTTTGGATCTAAATAAATGTTATTCTGTAGCTTGGTAAACCAGCATTGACTGTGGTGGTTTGGGTGGTTGGATAGCCTATATTCACCACATTACTTTTGACAGTACATTATTTTGTCAGCTGAACTCTGACACTAAAATTTCTGGAAGCAAAGTGTCTCTAGCATACTGACAGGGCCTGTTATCCTGGCTCAGGGACACTAGATGGCTGGGCTGTGCACTCTTCAAAAAGCCTTCCTTAAACTTTTTTTTAAATTATTTTTTTTATCTAAATTTACTTATAATGGTATTTGTTTAGCACATGTAAGCACTGTTAAGCATTCAGTCATACTGCAAGAAGTTGCTACAGGAAGTGTATTCCTTTTCCTGATGCTGCCATTGTTACATAATTAGTACCAGGCTCTGGTAAGCTTTACCAGCAGTGTGACTCAGCCACTCCTTACAGCTGCCAGCCCCAGAGAAGGGATGATGAAGGCTGCTGAGTTTCGTGCTAAAGCTATATATTGGAGGAAAAAACCTCCATAATTTGCAAAAGAAATATAGGGTGTCGTTCTTTCTTTTGTATGTGGAGTTGCTTTCTTTATGAATCCTTACCCTCAGAAGGGTATACTTGCTGGCTTAATTGGCCTCTTTGTATCCATGAGACCTGGAGTTGTAGACAGTGGTCTGGGGACACATGAAAAGACCTTTCTTTTTCCTTTTTTCTTGAATTTGTGACCTCTATGTTCTTTGTGTTGTAATCATCAGGTTGCCATAAATTTTTCATAATAATAATCTATTCTAGTCTTCATTACTGTTAGTGCTAGTGAAACACCACCAGTGAAATGAAGATGGTGTTTCATACTTCTGTGCATGAGCATAATAGTCATAAAAGCTAAAATATGTTTTTCAGTAGAAACCTTTAACTCACAAGAATCAAGTGCAGTCATTGTAAGAGGGACAGATTCAATATGCAGTTTAAGGCAGTACTGTCCTTAATTTGCTTTGTGGGTATTGGACTTGGTGTATAAATATATGTGGGGCACAGCCATCAAATTGCAGACTGGTTGAACCCTCTGGTAAACTACAGTTTTAGTGATATGGAGTAGCCATCCAAACCCATAGCCACAGGTGATTTTGCTTCCTTGAGGTAAACGTCTTGGTTACAGTTTCCCTTGATGGTGCATTTCTTGTGTTGGTTCAGAGGACATTTCTGTGATTTCTAATTGGACTTTGGGAAATGTTAGGTTCCCAGACCACCTGGGGAAGAAACCTGTTGTTCATTTCTGAACCAAGTATTTGGGATGTCTCTGCTATTCTGCCAACAGTGGGGTGATGTCCACAAGTGCAGTGTAAGCAGACAAAAAGCTGAAAGTGTACATAGGGCTTTCTAAGACTGGAAGCTACCTCTCAACTGAAAACTGAAATGACCTAGCACCTTCTGGAGTTCCTTTTTTTCCCTCTTATTTTAAAGGCAATAAAGATTCTCAGGGATTATATTTTCAGAGTTAATCCTTAAAGGAGAGGTAGCTAGTGAGCAGCCTGTATATTCCAGTGTATGTTTATTTCACATGTTCCATACAGCATGGTGTCCAGACCTTGAGCTAACGCCGATCTAGCTGTAGTACAGCTGAGTGCTGTTTCATTGTGCAGCAGAAATACTTATTTTTGCTTCTTACTCTGGAGAATGACTTGTTCATGCTCCCTAATGGGGAGAGGCACTTGCTTCGGGCTAATCGGCTGCCTAGAGATCAGGTGACTGTAGTCCCTTTCAGCACCAGAGTGCATTTGACCCTTTCAGCACTGCAGCATAACAGTCTAACCCCCGATTGCTGTGACCCTATTATAGAGACCCAGGTCTCTATTCTGCCACTTCATTGCATGATACATGTGTGCCTGCATTCCTCTATGGTATGGAATTAATTTAGAGTTTCACTTTTAGAAGGTTTTGACTTGTTCTTTCATTTCTTGCTCATAAACCATAAATACTTCAAGTCTTAGTTCATGAGTTATACTTTGCTGCATTTGCTTAGCTCTCATTTTATCTAAGATACTGTGTTGTTATCTCTCTCCTACCTTTCTGAGAGGGCTGACATATATAACAATAGATGTTAAGAAAATCAAGGCAAGTAGCACAGTAGAACAATGTAAAAAAAATCTGTTTGCCTTTGGAAAAGGCACTTCTGTTCAGTTCTACTCAAACTGCACTTGGATCTGGAGGTATGCCAGTCCTGTGCTTGGCAAGCATGTGGAAGCTTGTGGTAATACAGCTTTTCCATCAGAGATGACCTTGTCTTGAACTAGAAATAACCAAGGCCAGTACAAACCCTGCAATACAGTTGTTCCTTCTCTCTCTCTCTCAAGTCAAATTTTTCTCTGAAGTAGTGGATTTCTTTGCTCACTTGTGAGTAAATTAGTTCACAATAAAACTGCACAAAGAAGGTTTGTGTGGACACATTCATTCATGTTATCAAGAAAGGTGTTGGAGGTGGTCTTCGTGCTCTGGCGGATCTGCTAGCCCTCCTATGGGGGTGGTGTGAGGAAGGCAGCATTTGGAGCAGTAGGAATTATGTGAGAGAGGCCTGGGTGTTTCCCCTCTGCATTTTCATTTCTTAGCAAAAGTGCGGGGCTGTGCCTGCCAGTGTGAGGATGCCATCTGTGTAGCACAGGCTGCTAGGCTGTTACAGAATTGCACAGAATTAATCTGAAATCACAGTGCTAAACTGTGTCCTGGCTGTGGCGGCTGCCCGGAGATACAGCTATTGTACAGCTCTGCAGGAGCCAAGGCAGAGCAGCAGCCTGTGGAACTGCCTCAGCCTGGCACTGCCAATGTCATCTCCAGCATGAACAGCTAATGGCTGTGGGAGCTGACCAGATTCAGGCTGCTGAAAAGGGTAATTGTTTAATAAAATTAAATTTGTCAGTTAAAAAAAAAATAAAAAATTGAAGAGGTAGAGTTTGAGCATATGGGAGAACTGGACAAATTTAATTATGGCAGTGGTATATTTCCTCAATTTAATTTTGTTCTCATTTATCATTTGTTGCTTTCTCATTAAATGCAAACTGGAAATGACAGTCTGCAGCATTGGAACAAAATGTTTTCTGCATATGTTTTTGAATAGGATTTTTTTTTTTGTTTGCATTACAGTAAGTTAGCAATTGAAAATGTAATACCTCAGAGCCCATTTGGTAATTTATTGGCTGATTTTGCTGGATGTTTTAAGTTAAGGCTTAATGGCCATATTAATGGCCACACATGGTTTGAAGGGATGCTAATAGCTTTTTATTTGGAGTAAAATCTGGACTATGTAGATCCTGCTTAAGCTTTTGCCATGGTCGTTACTGCATTTTTTTCTTAATATCCAAGACTGTTTCAGGAAGTCTTATTCTCTGGTATTATTATACTTGTATTGAAATACTTTAATACACCAAGAAGTTTTGGGGTACATGAAGTAGGTAAGCATTAGTGCATGTGCAAAACATCTGCCTCACTTGTGCTTGCCAAGAAGTGTAAGTTTAGGCTGAGTAACACCTGGACTTTGCCTGTCTTCTGTGGGCTCTGGGCACACACCTGCTGGCAGCACTGGGCTTGGTCTAGACCATGGCAGCTTTAGGGAAACACCAATGGGAGCAGTGCCCAAATGTTAGGCAGGAGTGATGGAGTTCCAGTCACAGCACGGTAGTGTTCCTTGCCCTTGCTGGGTCACTGCTGTGTGCCTGGGCCCCTGGCACAGGGTGAAGCAGGTTCCTGGGGTGGGAGCTGACCCATGGCAGGGGGGAAGACTTGGCGGTGTCCTGGGTGGCTGAGTGTCTCAGCTGCTGAGCCCTGTCTCTTGTGGTCACTATAATTTGTATGTCTGTAACTGCATGTCCATTTTTCCATCTTCATACCAGTACATGTAATGCTGGTGATTGGTACCATTAGTATGGAGTTACACCATTGGTGATGGCACTATTCAGAAACTCTGTGTAGATGCTGGTTGCTGCTATGGGCCTAAAGATTTGTTCTGGCACTCTTTTTGCTGTTAACAGGGGATAAACCTGGAGTTTCTCATATGCCAGACCTTTTTGTATCCTTAAAGCTCATTGAGAGGTGTAGTTCAGATGAATGCATTCAGACATTATAGCTGTGGTCTCGTCTGAAAGTGTTGCCTATTGCAGAGCAAGATTCAGTGTGTGCAAGCAAAAATACTGAAAAGTTTATGCAAGCCTAAGTATCAGGTGTCTTTGAGATGAAACCTGCTTAGCTTTCTTTGCTCCCTGCTTGCTCTGAAGGGAGTTTAATGGAAGTGATTTGGTGATTGTAAAGTTAAGGGAGTAGTAAGATGAGGGAATTCTGATGCTGAAGTAAGAGTTAGAAGCTGTTTTCTTCTGGTTTTGGGCAGTTTGTCTATTTCCCAGTTCATATTGCCTGCTATGTCTCACTAAGTATTTTATGTGAAGTAAGTATCACATAATATACTCACTAAGTATATTATGTGTATAATATTGTATGTATTTCCAGTGTTTCTAGATTTAATATATCCACATGTGAAACTTAATTGTGTGAAATTTAATAGGCTTAGTGTAGTAAGAGAAGTATTGGAGAGCCTTGGGTTTACAGGTTGTTTCCTGCTCAGAGTAGCACGTGGTTTGAATTTGTGCTTTTCTGAGCAAGGTGAAAACAGCCCTTTCCCCACAGAGCCTTTTTAATGGAAAAGAATTTTACATGAGGCTTCAGAGTAATCTTTTCTTTCCAACACACAGCTTCTGGATAGTCATTGCAGTCTGAAAGATTAACCTGTGATTATTTTTTTCCGCTTCATTTTCTGTAAAAAAAGAATAATTTGATTCTTTGCCCTTTTTAGGTTACTCTTAGAAGTTCTTGTGTTCTTATTGCTATTCTGTAGAGGCGCTGAGGAGGCATATGGTAAACACTTTGAGCATTACTTTTTTTAAAGTTTACAGTTCTTCTCATGGAGATGCAAATTAAAATCACTGGCTTTGTTTATTATATGAAATGAGATTAGGAGGTGACATGATCACAGATGGTTAGAGATTGCTAAGATAAAATTAAATAATGGAGAAATTTTTAAAGAAACAGCTGCAGAGGTAAAACTGTTTAGTAGCCGAAAAGGAATGTGTGGATGTATATATACATCCTTATAAATGCATGTAGTTATTTATGTAAGTAGTACATATTTAGATCACTGGGACAAATTTTCATCCCTAGAAGTAAACTTAGGATGCTTTTTGAAGAGATATGGTGTTATCTAGTTTAGACAGGAATCGATTCTGTAAAGTCTGATGTCATGCATAACACAGGGCATTGGCCTGATGATGACTAGTCCCTGAACTGTATTATCTGAGCCTGTTCTAGCTCACAATACTTTCAGCAGAGATATTGTGCCCCTGTTCTGCTGAGGGATTAGTTCCAGTACAATACAGTGCATTACTGTGCAACTGCTGGCTGGTTTAGCACTCCCTAATTTGACAACTTGTGCCAGTGTGCTGAGGCAGGAGAGATTTAGGGGATTAAGTTTCATGTGTGTGGCCTGGAGGTGCTGTGAAGTACACGTAAACAAGAATTGGGTGTGTTCCTACTTTGGAGAGGAGGAGAGGGAAGGATGTAAAGCAAAATGTTGTTTGGGAAGTTGCCACATCTAAAGAGATGTGATTGGAAATAGGTAGAAAACACCCGATTGTCTGCAATTAAGAGAGTAGCCTGAAAAACAGGTGGGGTGGGGCCATTTAGAAGACAAAATGGGTGAAGTCAAATTGGTCCTGGAGAAAAATCTCAGTGGCAGACTGCCAGACCACAGGCTGGGTAAGGACAGATGACCAGAATGAACTCTTTCACATTTTTAAAATGTGGGTGCTGCCTGCTTTGCTGACAGAAGTGACCACATTAAGACGTGAGAGTGGAAAATGTTTGGCTGTAAGCAGAAAGGAAAAAAATCACTTTCCCAATTCATGTGTGGGATGGAGAAGGAGATGTTCCTATAGGCAGTGCTGGAGCAGAATTTGACTTGCATGAGGATTTCTGTTTGCTGGACCACACATTCAGTGCAAATAGTAAGACTGAGAGTCTTGAGGTTTGGGTGATGCACTGACACAAGTGGCCAGAAATCAGGTTGAAGGGGAGGAATCCTTTGCTTACTCATTGGGGACATCACATGAGCTTCATGGCAAACTTACCAAGAGAGCTGTATAGATTTCAGAGCATGAAGTATCTCTTGAGGAGACCTCAGGTTGGGTGATGAAGGTTTCTTGTCTGCACATCTGTTTTTGGGGGAAGAGGTCATTCAACCCTGATGCAGTCACAATCTGTCTCTGCTACCTCAACTCCGTAGCAGAGTGGGACATTGTGTTGTAAGACCAATGGCAGAATGAGAAGGGAGTCTGTCTTTTGCGTGAAGCTTCCCTGTTTTAGCGGAGTCTTGCTTGGTTTTCCTTTATGTTGCATAAGTGCCGGTGAAATGCTGCTTTTTCTCCTAGCACTGCCTTCAGATTTAGTGGTGAGTTAGGGAGGAAGGACACCATCATCACTGCTGATCTCTGAAATTTGTTTTACAGCCCAGGGGAAGTGACTGAGCTGGTAAGAAGCTGGTAGCAGTGACACAGATACCCCTCAGCTGGTCTCTGGCGTGGTGTCTTGCTGTGGGCTGGTTGTGCTGGGCTGATGTGCACGGGCTTGCTGCTGTGCAGCTCAGCTCTGGGAGGTGCTGCCTGGCTGCAAGGCAGGACCTGGCTGGGAGGATTCTCATGGGAAGTCTCAGCCAAGCGACATCGAAACTGCTCACTTTACAGTCCTGTCATCACTGTAATAACTATCATGCAAATCATTGATGTTTTAGGCATGCTGTTCCTTTTCATGGTCACTCAGCCTTTACTTAGTAGTAGAAAGGAGAAATTTATTCAGCACCTGTCATAATTGCTGTCATAATTGAATCAGTTCATAAGTGTAGAAAATTAAATTTTTTTCAAGTGCGGAATAAAAACGTATGAAGAAATACTTTAAATAAAAAAACTTGTCAACTTCATTCTGCAAGTTGATCCTAAAAGCCCTTCAGAACTGGGGAAAAGTTGTGTTTTTGGGATGCACTAAAGCTTGCTTGATGTTGAAAATGTTTTCCATCCAGGTTTCTAGAAGAGATCTTCCCTAGGCTTCTGTGATCTGGAAGGCAATGAGATGTATCTCTGGAGCTTTACAAGCCCTCAGAGTTCATTCTTGTAAGGACAATTGATGGCCTCTGTACTGTGTGCACTGGATTAGTAAAAGAATAAGAATGCTTAGTTTGAAAAAGGAGCTTGCCCTCTGACTGACTTCATGGCAGTAAAGGAAGGCTGCAGAATAACCCACTGAGTAGGCATTTTCTAAATGTTGCTTTAGACAGCAAGCTTCAGTGTTTTATTTGCTCAACCTTCCAGTTGTGTAGAATGCTTTTAGAAAAGACATATGATTAATTTTTCTTTGAAGACTTTCTCTACCTAGAAATAAAAGCTATTTTATTACCAAAATTTCCTTAATTTAGAAGGAAGTAAATGTGTTACAAGCTTCTTCTGTACATATTTATCAGAGTCCGTGTTTAGTCAACGCAGGTACAAATGGATCAAGTTGGTTGTTATTGAAGGAGTTATGTAAATCCTGTATTACTCTTAGCATTCTTATTTAATTTAAAGAAAAATCCTTATGATGTTTTTAGAGAGACAGTGTAACCTATATTACACACTTTGTGTCCTTAAATGCAAATACTAGTTATAGAATATTTATGCCTATTTTGCACATCATATAATCTCTTCTTTAATGATATTTTTCAAAGGTTTACTTAATTTTCACTTTACACTAGAGGGTAAGCTGACAAGGGTGGTACCTTCTGGTCGTTAATGAAGTTTCCATACTGGAATTAATGTGTGGAAAACCTTACAGATAAATTAAGTTTAATCTCTAGTGCCACACATGGGATATAATGGAACCCTCAGAATGAAAAATGTGAAAAATACAATGCACATGCTTGGATGAAAAATTCCAAATCTGCAATAAAATGTAGATAAATCATGCTCTGTGAGATTTATTTTTTTTCAAGCTGCATATTTCTAACTTCCTATAACATGTGCATAATTGGTCTGCAGCAGTCCACTCAGTTGTTAGAGACAAGCTCTCTCTGTATCAGCAGGTGTTGGCACAGTCACAGTAGATCAGCAAGTAGCTTTGGGTCCTTATGCTCCCATTAGATTTTGGAACAAGTTTTGTGTGTTTGGAGTTGAGCATTTTGGCTTTGTTCCCTCTGAAGGGGGTGTAAATTGTGCACACTGAAACTGCTCTGTGATCCAAACCAACATGTGATATCTGAAGGTGTTGGGGAATTTGCTTCAAGGCAGCACAGCTACTCTAAACAGAGCGTTAATGTGCATGTGGCCCTTAAAGCATGGAACATGAGATATGTGCCTTCTGTGCTTGCAGATCTTTGACACTGTGTAACTGGAAGTAGCCACACTGAAGCTTTATATAATCGGAGGATCTAAATAAAATATTCCATGATTCTGTTTGTGTGTAGCTGTACTGCTGTTTTTCTTATCATTCTTATTAGCCTTCCTTGTCACATCTTTTAAGCTGCACACATTTTGGTATGGGTTTTGTTTGTTTGGGTTGGGTTTTTGGTTTAGGTTGTTTTTTTTGGTGCTGCTTTAGGAACTTGGAAATATATATTTTTTAAAAGGTAGATTTGTAAACAAATTATTAGTTATTTACAGTTAGAACAGTGTGTTGAGTGGGCCAGAGTTTTTCTTCTTGATGGTTAATCATTAGGCCAACTGAATCACAAGCTTCTTCAGTCATTATTAATTGTGAGGCCAGTACATTAATTCAATTTTGCCGAGGCTGCAAAAGCATTAAGAATGCAGAGGAATTAATAAAACTATAGAATATAAGAAGTTCAAGCTATATTCTACAAGTTATTTTGTAAACGAAGAAACTGAAATAAAAGCTGAAATTTGCCTTAGGGGAAATAACGAGGAATGAAACACTCTTACCTTTAGAACTTGTTAAATATTGTTTTTTTCCTGTTGTTTGAAGGTATACTTCTTCACTGAAACCAAACATTTCACAGAAGTGTTCTGGTTGTAAAAAGTTCCTTTTCTGACAAAAGGAAAGAAATGAGAGCCTTTTCCTTGCTGTCGTTGTTCTCCCAGCAGGGAGGCTTTCATTTAGGACGATATCACAGAATATTCTGAGTTAGTAGAGACTCATAAGGATCTCCAAGTCCAACTCTTGAGTGAATACAGGAACTGAACCCACAACCTTGGCATCACTGGCACCATGCTCTAACCAGCTGAGCTAGGTGTTTGTGGGTCCTTACTTCCAAATTGCTATTTAAACTATTCTGTATTTTTTTCACATTTAACTTACTTGTAAAAAAAAAAAAATAGTAAAATGACTCTTTTTACAATGAAAGCATGCAGAAATTAGATAAAACTGGAAAGGATGATTTCCAAGTCTGAAACAACATATAAAAGTGACTCTTCAGTAGTGCATAATATACATACAGAAACATTCAGAGTTCTAGACAGGTCATCAGCTTGAAGTAGGCGAACCTTCAGAAAAGATGGTGTCATTTGCATGAGCAGTTTTATGGCTGGAGCTCTGATACTGTCAGTACTGTGCCTCAGACAACCCAAAATCTTCTGGCTTGGTGAAGAAAAATTCTGACTTCTCAGTCATTAAGGAATTATTACATCCCTTATTTATATTGTATACTCCTCCTCTTTTTGATGATGAGAATTTCTAATAGTTTTTTTTATCTCTTCCCAAACAGAATTAGACCACAGTTAGCCAAAGAGAAGATTGAAGGATGCCATATTTGTACATCTGTCACACCTGGCGAACCTCAAGTGTTCTTGGGAAAAGATAAGGCCTTCACTTTTGATTATGTCTTTAACATTGACTCACAGCAAGAAGAGATCTATGTACAGTGCATAGAAAAGCTGATTGAAGGTTGTTTTGAAGGCTATAATGCCACGGTCTTTGCTTATGGTCAGGTAAGTGTCACAAATCAATTTTGAAATGTTTATTTTGGAATAAACAGTTTTTTGCAATTGATTTTTCTGTTAAATTTCTGAATGTATTCATCTGGATTTTAGCATCTTGGGTTTATTTTCCATGAGTTATCCTGTAGGAGAGTTTATATAGAGTTTTATATAGATTCTCTTTAGACTGGCAGTTGAAACAAGGATGCAGATCTGAATTTAATAGTAATACTGAAAATAGTATCAGTCAATACTATTCCTGAATTCACGTCAATTCAGATTATTGACTTAATCAATCAAACAAATTATTGACTTTAATCACTTGAACTATAGAGATGGGTTGTACTGAGATGATTTTCTGAGCAACTTTTCAACCCATTGAATTTAGAGACTTTTGGGAATAGGAGCTTTTTAGAAATAGATCCTGGAGAACTTCAGGCCACATTGTTTGCTTGTGGGCAAAATGCAGAGATCAGATTCCAAAGTCAGACAACTTTTTCTAGAGAACACACCCTCTTACAGCACTGGGCGCACTCAAAGCTGAGCACAATATAGAGAATGTGTTCTTGTCTTCTGAATATTCCTGTACAAACTGATTGCATAAAATGTGGTCTTGGATGCTGAGTTTCACCACTGTTAAGTGTTGTATCTCAGGTTCGCCAGGTGAAGTCTATTCCTAGTCAAACAAAGCAGTTTGCAGATCCAGTTTAGCAGATTATGTTCAGCTGTGTGATCCTATCTTTGTCTTAGACTTGACCCACTAATTAAGTGAAAACACTACACTACCTTGTGTTCTATTGGACTTCACATTTAATTAGATTATTTTTCTAGTGAAGCAAGAGCTTGTATTCTTTAGTATAAAGTGAGGACAATGGGAATATAATACCTGAGATATTCAGACATCTTAATTAAGAGAGTCATTTGATCTAGTTCAGTAAAGAATTGCAAATGCTGCTTTTACCTCCAAAATACATGCTTTAATTAACAGCCTTGGTTGGAGACATTAACTCATCTTTTGACCTACTGGTGATAGCTCACGGCTCATGTAAGCTGGTTAGGGAAAGTTTCTAGGGGAAGGGTTATGAAAGATTGAACTGCTCTCAGCCTTCTTGTTTGTGATTTCTGGATAAACAGTAGAGTTTGTCTAAATTCTGCTGTTTATCCATTTTTCAAAGTGACCTGTTGTTGTGTGTGTTAATATTGTAAAGGTGGCAGATTGATATGGACACTAGTGTTTGCAAACTGTATTTCTATGATGATGTGGCACTATTAACATGTTCTAGTGACTACTCATTTTTCAAATTAGACAGGTGCTGGCAAAACATACACCATGGGCACTGGGTTTGATGTCAACATAACAGAAGAGGAACAAGGCATTATATCACGTGCTGTTAAGCACCTTTTCAGATGTATTGAAGAAAAAAAACAAGGTGCTATTAAACAAGGACTTCCACCTCCAGATTTTAAAGTGAATGCACAGTTCTTAGAGGTAAATATCCACAAATCCATGTTTGTGGGTGTAACTTTGTGGGTTTTTTAGTGGTTGTTGTTTTTAGAAAACCAATTAAATATTTTTTCTGGTTGCTTCTTTTAATTTTTTTTTCCTCCCAAGATGTTTTGAATTTATCTTCAAGATTTCAAAAGGAAAATTTATGAGATTTGCTTCAGCTCTTCAATTTATGAAAATGGTCTTTTTATCTTATTCCAATTAGTTTACTGCTTCCCTTTGTAGTGTTATTTTGAAGTATAGAAATAGTTATGTTCATCATCATTTATCCCTTTCTGTTTGTAGGACTTGTTGCTTGTGCCTGTTGATAATTCTTGACATAACTTCAAAACAAGAAATGATTAAAAGAACCCTAATTGTACTTTGTGGCTTCGAGTAGTGACCATGCTTTGCCTGCTTTTGTCACTTTGCCATAGATTTCTTTAACTTTCAAATTCTATTCAGAAAACTTTCTTTCACCAAAGAAAAATAGCATGAAAATACGTCTTTCTGCAGTTCCCACTGGTTTAGGATTGCGCTTCAGTGTCATTGTTCCCTTCTTTCTTGGACCCAGAGGAAAAAAAAACCAAGCCTGGTCAATACTGTGGCAGAACTGCTCCCCTTGTGTTTTCTTGTAGACAGTTACTGGTAAAGGGGCCTTAACATCTGTGATCTTTCTGACCTGCAGCAGCTGTTGCTTTACGCCCTGTAGGTTTTATACTGTCTCTCCTGACAGTGGAACTGCTTTTTAAATTGATTGTTTTGAGTGTAATATATTTAGATTTACTGCCAACCTGCAAAACCTGATACTTCGGGCACACGGAGAGGCAGAATCAATTTTAGGAAGAGCAGGTGTAGAGTTGTTTTACTTACTTCAGCATGTACAACTTTATATACTTTGGGGGTGTAAACCCCCACTTCTATATTACCCATGAGAATAGCTGTTGGTTTTATTACTGCTGAAGTAAACTAAGTCCTTTAATCATAGATTCTTATAACTGTTTTAAAGATTAACAAGCTGGCATTAATTTTGAATTGGTCTAGGTTTGTTGCTGCTACCCTTATGCAGAACTTTTTGTTGCTCTGGCTAATATTTGCCTAGAGGGGGATGGCTTGAGCATGTGCTGTGGGAGTGCTCTACTCCGTGCACCAGGGAGCTGCAGCTTTGCTTAGGCAGCTGCAACATGAGCAGCATAAGGAGTAGTAACCAGTGTGGTTTCTGAATTGGTTGTGTTTTTTGACATAACATTACAAGTAAGACTGAGTCCCAAAATACAGGGCAGTGATTAAATGTTACACTGAGAATGGCATGAAGAATTGCAGCCATTACGGTGTATTTCAGCTGAACTGTACATACTGAAACCTGTCTTGTTTATCTAATTTAGAGAAAGGTTAAATTATGTATATAATAATTTCTCACTTAATGAAATGTCAATGTAGATTTTTTTATTTTACAGAGGCTTTCCCAGAAGGAGCTTTTTCCCACTAGTTGGATGTTATACATTATTCTTGTATCAAAAAGTATCCTGGTCCCCCCATCCTATCTACCATTAGATCTGGATTACATAAACAATAATTTAGTCGTTGAACAAGTTGAAGCAAGATTGTATTTTTAGAATAACTTTGAAGTCTTACACCTGGATAACTGTTGGGAACAATGACTTCTGCTTGCTACTTTCTTGCCTTTCTTTAGTTGGCTGCAGTCGGCCTCCCTTAAATCTTCGCTTTCCTGCTTTTTCAAAAGACAGGCATATGCAGTCCCATCCCATTGCAGGTGCCTTGTCAGGATCTGCTCTAAATTGTGGCATCAGTTTGTTTGAATTTATGAAGGTAAAACGTTAGTAAGAAGATTTCTGCATAGAATTTCTATGCCTAATAATTAAATCAAATTCCTTTTTTAATAGATAAAGAATTAAAAACATCACATTCACAAGTGCTGAGCTTTTTCTTCCCTTTTCCTTTTGAGGGAGAAAGTGACTTACTTTCAGTGTTATGAGAAGGTACCTTGTGTGAATACTCATCTGTTGTGGTGGTTCTTTGACTGTTACCTAGGAATTTAGATCAGGAATTGGATTAGTCTGGGCTGAGCTTTGCTGACATGAGTTCGTATAACTAAATTAAAGACACTTGACATATTCCAGTGTACACAGGCAGAGACTTGAGCCATGAGAGTTCCAGTGGGATAATGTTTTTTCTGGGTGGATTGTCTGTTTTTTTCCCCCCTGATATCTTCAATTGGATTTAAATGGTTTGCATAAAGCTCAGAACATTCTTATGGAGTACAAAAACCTTGCTCAAGAAGCCATGCCATACTATTTTTGGACTGATGCTTGGTGTCCTTAAGAAGCAGCTTGCACAAAAACTATTATTATATGTCAAATTCCTTCCTGGGCAGGAAGAATTTATCTAAATAAGAGCCATAGAATTATTGAGGTGTGAGAGAGCAGATGAGGAGAGGTGTAATGGCAGGAGAGCAAGTGGAGTGAGTTGGAAGTGTTTGGGGCAGAGTGCAGCCAACTGATCCACAAAAGAAAAGCCCAAGGTTAAATCTGAAGACAGCAGGTGCCTGCCACAGAAACCACTCTTGTTCTCCTGGCACTAAATTTCTCCTCTTCCCTGGTCCCACCAAAGAATTTTGTCTGAGATCTGGCAATGTGGAGAAATTTACCCCATCTTCAGGTGGCATAACAAGAAGTTGTGCAGGTCACTTAATCTGCAGCTGCTCTGTCACCTGTTGTCCTTGTAAGTTTGGATGTTTCACATCTTTTGGGAGTTGAGACATTTGGATTTTTACAGCTTTTGGTATGTGCCATGCACAGATTTGTTAGTCATTGGAGGAATTCCTTCTGAAAATTGTTTTTTGTCTTTTTCTTCTCTTCAGCTTTACAATGAAGAAATACTTGATCTGTTTGATACCACACGTGATATTGATGCAAAGAATAAAAAGTCAAATATTAAAATACATGAAGATTCAGCAGGAGGAATTTATACAGTGGGCGTTACAACCCGAACTGTGAATGGAGAATCCGAGGTGATAATTGAAAATAAATTACACTTTAATATGCCTAGTAGATTCTAAAAATATCTGTATGCTTTGATGAATGGTTAAAAATAGAGGTCATGCTAGCTAATATCTGTCTCCTGAGCAATTTAAGTGTAAAGGTAGCTAAAATTTTTATTTTCCTAATTCTTTGTAGCCTTAAATCTGACATGTTTGATACTAAGTGCATGTCACTTTCATTTGAAGCTAGGAAAAGGCTTTTAATATAATTCTGCTGGGAGAATTTTGGCATATATGTAAATCTGATCTCCCAAATCTTACATATGTTATTTTTTCTTTGAGAGGAAAGCTTTGCATTATGCCTGATGTAAAACAAACTGCTATTCATGTGTACTGCAAATCTGAATACAAATGTTTTTGTCCTCTTTTTTTTTTTTTTTACAAAAATCATATATTTTTTGCCACAGGTGAATGAAGATAGTTATGTTATGACTAGGGTACAGTAAAGAAAAGAATATGAACATTTAAGTATTTTCTTACAGAAATCACAAAAAGTACTTTTAGTTTGTTTATTTCAGGATCTTTGTCCTTTTATTTCTATTTTTTTTGTTTTGAATATAGGAACTGAATTTGTAGCAAAGAGAGAAATTTTAGTCACATATCCAAAACAGTAAGTGTTACAGGAACATTTTTCCTTTAACCAGCAAGAGTTGCAATGTACTTCTTGCCTGTTTTCTAGATGATGCAGTGCTTGAAGCTGGGAGCTTTATCTCGAACGACTGCCAGCACTCAGATGAACGTTCAGAGCTCACGGTCACACGCCATCTTCACTATACACTTGTGTCAGACCAGAGTCTGCCCCGCATTCAATGCTGTACGTATTTTTGCTGTTGGTAAACTTCTCTTTAGTAGCTATTTTTCAAAATGGGGATAGTTTTGGCAGCCATTGCGACTTGAATTGCACTTAGTAAGAATGCTGTAGTCACCATAATGCTTGATGAATTTGCTAAGCATTATAATAATTTGATTTAATCTGTGCATATGTAACCATCCTCTAGCCAGAGGCAACCATAAATTGCAGACTCTTACAGGAATCTACCTATTCTTCTCTAGCATTTTCTTCAATATATTGTTGCGACATACACAAGTGAGAAAGTTAAAATATAATTTGTCTTTAATTGGGGCAGCACATTTAAGTGTCTTAGCAGTTAGTGGGTTTAAACTTGCAGTCAGCTAACTGAAACTGCTTCGATATTTGAAATTAATTATTGATAAGGTGCAAGTAGAAAAGAATCGATTTCTGAGGCTCAGTGTATTTATTTTAAATAGCTATATATTTGGGGTTGTAGGTATTTCGTTAAATCTATGCACCTGAAATTCAAACTATGAACACGGAGCTGTTCTGTAGAATATTCTGTGTGTGACTGTTCAGTTGTTAGTTGGTGTTGGGTGTATCTTGTAAAGGGGAGAGTTCTGAATAAATCCACATCACTGAAAACTACAGTACCTTTGGGGGACTTGAATATTCTAAAGGTCTTTTGCGTATACTTTTTAAATATTAAATACTATCTGGCTAGCATCCTATCTGAAGATACCACATTTTTAGACACGTGGAATTGGATTTGCAGTGCTTTTTGCAGGGGGTTGCCTTTTTTTAATACTACAAATAATCATTTACAGGCAAAATGAGTGTTCCTTCCTATTCTTTTGTGGTATGTAGACCTGCTTTATACACCTGCTAAAAACACTTCTTTCTGCTTATATGCTAAAACTGTGGATTTGGTGGTGTGGTCAGCTCTCTTCACTTGGGTGGGACTGGCATCACACTCTGAGCCCATACAGGACACCTCAGTCACTGTGTGGTGACACTGTCTGCTTGGAAATTTTTTGTTGCAAATTGTCTACTGGAGAGTGGGAAGTCATCTGGGAGCCTGTTTCCTGCAGGCTGTTGGCACAGCAGTCCCACTGTGTTGGTGCACTTGCAGCCTTCCCCACCAGCTGAGCTGCCCCAGGGGACTGTTGCCTGGCTTTGCCTCTGTTTTTACAGAGGCCTGTGTTAGAGGAAGACGTGGCCATCTTCTGCCTTCTGTCAAACTGTTTTGTTTCTTTTTTTCTTGGGAGATACACACAAGATAATCTGACTATGGAGCTGGGCATTTCTAAATCCTTAATTTGTTAGGACAGCACCCTCTCCTTTCCCTGTGGCATTTAGGAGAGTAGAGGATAGACCTGACATTGTCCTCTGAATGCTCCTGGAATCTAAATTAATACAGGCTATTATTGGGTGGCCAGGAGAGCTGTAGCTCAAGTTTCTGTAGACAACAGTTTTGGGAGACCTTTGTTACCAGGGCAACGCGGTTTCTCCTTCTCGGATGACAGCCTTGGCCGTGCCCCCTCTGTGCTCAGTCGCCCGTGCCCAGGGCTGGCAGGCAGCCAGGGCTGCAGTGCACAGACATGCTCCTGGGGCTCTGTTCACACCATCCATGCTTCATGGAAGTTTCTGGATGTACACTTCACTTCCTACATGAAATGGGTGAAAGGATGCATTAATCATGAATTTGAGGGCTGGGAATTAGAGTGTGGCCCCCAGAGCGTAAACATCAAAATAACAGAAATAATGATTCCTGGTCTTGTGGAAGTGGCACAGTTCCTGTTCTGTTCTGTTACTACTACAAAAAGAGGCATGAAATATTTAACTACCATGAGAATGGTTTGGTCTGCAGAGACCTGCATTACCCCTTGCAATAGTAAAGGGAGTTGTAGGGTGACAGGCCAAGCACATAAAGGTCACCACAGAATACCTGAGAGTCTGTGTTTGGTTTTGCCTTTTTTTGGTTTTTTTTTTTAAGATTTTTCTGTGGGTTTTTAAGGGTTTTCTGTGCTTAATGTGATTAGAAATTCTTAATAAAGCTTGTAGTTTGGGCTGTGAGAGATTGTTATGAATCAGTATACATTCAACATATGCTTATTGTCTGACACCATGCCAAGTTAGTAGAAATTACCCTGATAAGATAATGGGTATCTTACCACTAAGGTCAAGAAGTGAGTGATTTAAAGATTTTTCTCATTGTGTTCTTTCCTGACAATAAATCTAACTACACTCAGAGTAAAATAAAAGTCTACAGTGAATGGTAGAATCAAACTAACAAACAGAAAAAAAGTTTGTGATTGTCTAATGAAAAAGGGTAATTTTCTTGCTGTGCTTTGGGATGTAAAGTGGAAAGAATCTGAGGCTGTGGTGCCTGCCCCAGTGCAGTGTGTTCCTGGGCAGACTCCATGCACTTACAGAGGCTTGTAGCAAGTGCCAGTCATCACTGGAGGTTGGAAGATAAAGGGGGGAAAGGAACCTCTTCCTTTTCCCTTGTTCCTTCTACTTTTCTGATTTTTTTGGAGAAGTCAGAAGTGCTAGTAGAATACTGACTGCTAGGAGAAATGGCTTCCAACAATAATTCCTAAAGAAGGTTGAAGAATCATCCCACAGGGAGGCTGGTGATGGGCTTTAGAGAGGTATAAAATCAAAATATCTTTCAGCTAAGATATTCGTCAGGTTTATGAACTAGATGGTTCTGGTGATTTTGTGGGGTAATAATGTAATCAAAGTTTTCTTTTTTAAAATCAGTTTCCTTTGACAGTCAATTCAAGAGTGCATTCTAGAAGATATACAAGTTTGTTGCTCACCTTGCTGGAGACTTATATATTTTAGTAGATGTGTCCCCTCATTTCTTCATCAAGAAGCAGCTCGATACTTAAAGTAATGGTACTTAAAGCAATGGTAGCTTGTACTTAAAGGAATTTGTATTCACATGCATCTAGAACTGGGTCTTCAAGAATGATCTGTTAGTACATATGATTAAAATGAAGATAATATGTTTCAAAATACTGTTGTTATAAAAGAATTAATAAGAGATGGTCATGGTAAAGAGGTAGTTTTGTAAATAATTGTTGATTGAACTTTGCAAATGTTAATGTGAAAGACCTCACCAAGCCTTGTGGGTTCTTCTTTGCTTCAGGATAATGCCACTGATAACAGGATAATATCTGAGTCTTCTGAGATGAATGAATATGAAACTCTTACTGCCAAGTTTCATTTTGTTGATCTGGCGGGATCTGAAAGGTTAAAGCGAACAGGAGCTACAGGAGAAAGGGCAAAAGAAGGCATTTCCATCAACTGTGGACTAGTAAGACTATACAACTATACAATATAATGTGAAACAACCCCAGGCAAAATACTTAGAAATGAAATTTATAACTTACAGCTTAATATTTTTTTGTCTGTGTACTGGCTTGCTATATAATTTTTTAATTAACTGTATTAAATGTTTTACTTAACACTAAACTGAAAAATAGAGCTTGTAATTATCAGTGGATATTGTAGTTTCATGTCTTTGTTTTGTGCTTCATGGCTGTGTGGAGGCTCTGTGCAACTCTTTTAAATAAGGCACAAAAATACATGTCTGTTCTATATATGAAAGCATGTTTTGTTTTTCCTGGGGTATTGTGCAATTAGAGTTTTCTCAGTGATTCTCTTGCCATCATGACACTTATTTTTCTGTAGTTCTTCTGGTTATTTTATATAGAAGAGAAAGAATACTCAGTACAATTTCATCATTGACATAAGCACAAAGCCAGTAGCCAGCAGGATTTGGGGGATGTAGATGACATAGTTGTGTCCTTAACAAAGAGCATGTAAAGTACATGAAGGTGAAAATCAGTGTAATGTAACTAATCTAAGATCACAAAACTTTTATTTACAGTGAAGTCCAGCCCTCGGTTGTGAAACAGATTGAAAGTGCTTTAAATCCTTCAAAGCAATCAGGCACAGCATCAAGTGTGTGCAGTTCTCCACCTTCTGGTTGCAGCTGCATCATTTCCAAAGCAAGAACTTGTGCAGGGCGCCACCTAAAGCAGAATCCTTCCATTTGACTGAAGTGTGTGCAGTTCCATATAAAAATAATTCCACAGCCAAATGTTTGATTGTTTACAAACGTGCATTAGACCCTTTTAGTAATGAAACAGGATAGCTGTGGACTAAAAGCCTTTAATTTCAAGTCTTAAATGCTCAAATCATCATGAGACATTTGTAGAGGTACTAAATTCTGGGTTTTTTTCCTTCATATAACTGCCCCGTATTTTATTCTAAATGTAGCATAAGGCAGATTGATAAAATTAATTTGAAAGAAATTATAGATACTCTTAGAGGTAGAGATCAACTTTAATTATCATTGAAAACAAAAGTTTGTTAAATTAAGTTGTAGCAACTTTAGTTTGTTACTGACATGAGTACTAATGGACAGTGCCTATGAATTGTGCTAAGCACTTTAGCACTTCCAGGTACCAGACTGTAAGTCATCCGATGCCCTGTTGATAACACAAACATTTCTAAATATAAAATACAGAAATCTTCAGAAATATTTTTATGCTAACTTTCATGAGTATATTAGTTTTCTCACGATATCGTGACTCTAGTTTATAGGTGTTTTAAAATAAAACTATGCAGGAGCTGATTCTGACTTGTGTGTTACGTGATTTGGTGTTTTATAGCTGGCACTTGGCAATGTAATAAGTGCACTGGGAGATAAAAGTAAGAAGGCAACTCATGTACCATACAGAGATTCAAAGCTTACAAGGCTACTTCAAGACTCTCTTGGGGGAAACAGGTATGAAAATTGGAACATTTTATGCATTTCATTGTGAATGAGCACAAATGAGAACATAATCCTGCAGGAAGTCAAATGAACATTAACAAATGACATTAAAGATCTTGTTGGAGGAAAGTTCTGGAGATAAATTGTCATGAAAATGATGCTGTCAGTGGAAGAGATTTTTGCTTTGTTCTTTTCAGTGCTATTGTTATTTTACTACTAACTTCAGGTTACTTAGAAGTTACCACTTTCAGGCAAGTGCTTCCCATGAAAATGCCTGGAGACTGTAGATAGTACAAATAGCAGATTTTGTTTACAGTGTATTTTAAAACTGCTGAGTTTCTCCTTTAGAGGTTGGGCGGGTTTTTTTGTTGCTTTGTTTTTTAAATGTCAGTGAGTTGTTTGCTCTGACTGCCATGCACAGGAGCTTGGAGTCAGTTTACTACAGTCACTTCCATAATTTAGCGGTTTTGTATCTCAGCCTGTGAGAGGTATAATCATCTGTTCAGTTACCTGATGTTGGTTTGCAGCCCAATAAAAACAAAGTAGTCTTTTACCAGGGTTGTTTGTATGAACCATTTGTATACATTCTGCACGTACAATAAAGGAAAGCTTTGCCTCTGAAGGCTTTTTATAAGGAAACATTAACAAATTTATTAAAATTATACAGATTTCGTATTTGTAATGCTAATGTGTAAAAATATAAGAGGGACCACAGCTGAGTATATTTTATTAAAGATAGTACTCTTTTTCTTTTATGTTATCCAATGTGCCAATGTGCCTGGCTCTACTTTAGAAGAGTAGGAAGTTTTTTAACAAAGGAGTAGGGAGAAGTGGAAGAAAATTCCCAAACTGTTGCTGTGCTCTTCAGAGAGGTAACTTCAGTAACAAGTTGAAGCGCAGCAGTGTGAGGGAAAGAAGACCCAGGAAAAACAAGTAAAATAAGGGTTAGAAACTTTCAAAAGGGATGAAGAAATTCCAGAATTACAAAAAAAATAAAAAAAAATATATATATAGGGAGAAATCAAACAGCATATCTCTTTTAAGCTCTTTCTGTAAATAAATGCAAAAAGCACTTCATTAAATTTTTTAACAAATACAACCAGCCAGTGAGCATGTTATTTTCAAACTCTTCTGAAATCGGCCTTTTGTAGGAACACTGCTTTGACTCAAATATTTTCACGTCTCCCAGCTCCATGGCTCCCTGCCGTGCCCTTCAGGAGCAGTCACAGAGCTGAGTGTGCGATGGGCCAGGGCAGCCCCAGCCCTGCACGGACACTCCCGCCCTGCCCCCGGGAGAGAATCACAGGGGTAGAAGGGAGAAATGTCAGGGTTTGAAATAATGACTTCTTTAGGTAAAGCAAAAGTCGGTTATGCAAGCAAAGCAAAGGCAATCATTCACTTCCCGTGGGCAGGCAGGTGTTCAGCCATTCCCAGGAAAGCAGGTCTCCATCATGCCTTATGGTGACTGGGGAAGACAAATGCTGTCACGCTGAATATTCATCCTCCTCTTCCTTCTCATTCCCCCAGCTTTATATGCTGAGCATGATTCAATATGGGACGGATATCCCTTGGGTCAGTTGGGCTCAACTGTCCCAGCTGTGTCTCCTCACAACTCCTTGTGCACCCTGCTGGTGGGGCTTCTGAGGAGCAGAAAAGTCCCTGACTCTCTCAGCCCTGCTCAGCAGCAACTCAAATAGCTACATTATGGACCCATAGTAGGTATTTCCAGCACAAATCCTAAACAGCTCAAACCACCAGCTGTGAAGAAAATTTACTCTATCCCAGCCAAAACCAGCACAAATGTGCAGATAGCAAATGCTGCCCCTGAAGGTTTTTAATGATAGTTGTATGTATTCTTTGTCTTTTTCTGATTGGTGAGAATTATGAAGGATGCCTTCCTTCTCCCCAGTTTTTTTGTGTGTGGCATACATGCTGAGACATCTCTAAATCAGCACTTTGCTGTTAAGGAAGATTTTTTCATATATATATAAAACCCTCGCATTTTTAATGGTTTCTTATCTGGGCTTTGGCAATAAAAATGTGTGGAAAAGCTGAATTTTAACAAATATGCTTTTTTTTTTCCTTCGAGAGAATCAGATTTAGATTTCTTTAAGCCTGTTATGTAGTCTTCCAACTTCCACCCTGGGTATAACTGTCCACATTGTTGTTTCTCTCTTAAATACTTATGGAAATTTACTAGTAATGGTTTGGGTTAGGCTGTAATAAATTCTGAGTTACAGTGATGAAAACATTGTATCGCAGTACTATTTTCACAATGATTCTTACTTTAAGTATAATGCTGTAACAGTTCTAAAGTAGCATTTTAATAATAATGTTTCTTGAATTATTAAAAGAAAAATATGGAACAGTGGTTTTTAAAAGGAATGTTATAATTTATAATACGAAAAATGAAAACCTTCCTAACTTCTGGAACAGTGGGGAGCAATTTAAAAAAATGGTGACGTAAAGAAAGTAGAACAGCGTCAAAAAAACCCTAGTCCATTTTACAGTTCAGATAGAAACTGGAGTTCAAGTAGTTTTGCTTTCAAGATGGGCACATAGCAGAACCAGTCCTCTGAGATTCAGAAAAATAAGCATATTCTCAATATCAGAATCAAAAACTTTGTTCCTAATCTTGCAGGGCCTTGAGGACTAGATGAGTTTGGAGAACTGATGCAAAGATACGAGTGAGAACTGAGGAAGAGTTGCTAAAGTGAATGTTCTTTGTAGCTCCAGGCTAGTTACTTTTTCTACCTTAGCTTCCCAGTGTATGGTGAATATAATTGTTTGCCTCACTGAGTGTTGCAGAGATTCATTTGTTTTAGTCTGAAATTATAGGAAGTGAAGATCAGAATCCAGCCTGCCTGCTGCAGATGTTGCTCCTTTGCCCCAGAGACAGTTCACTCTTCCTTATGTAACTACCCAAGCTATGACCACGGAGAAGCAAATTCCTTTACAACTTGGAGGAGTGTACTCAATCCATCAAATGCAGATGTTTTGCCCTTTCTGTTGAGAATTTAGGCAATGTATGCACCTTTCAAAGTGATCTGCAGCTGGAATTCTGATTCTGACCCTCTAGGTTGTTCTTACCTGTTGTGAAATGATGATGCCTCAGGGAGTGAGGGAAGGAACCGGTTGAATGATGAAAGCACTTGGTTGGAGTGAAAATTGTTTTGGTTTTTTTTCTGCTTTTGCCCTACTGGTTCCTACTGGTCTATCTGCTTGATCTTTCATTTGGAGCATGGACTATGTTCTCATCCTGCAATAATATCCCATGATGGGACGGCTAGGGGATGCTGTAGGAAACTGAAAGGAGGATGGTTGTTCATAGGCCTCTTGGGCCAAGAGCTCAGGTCCCACTTCTTTTTGTTGCAGAAAGTTGCTCTAAGTGGTGGTGTTATGAAATGTGGTATAAATTCAGTTAGAGACATAGAGTGCTATGGGTAAGTCCTAGTTTTGGGCTTCTGTTGGAGAAAGGGAGATAAGTTGCAGTGGAGAATTCAGCCAATTTGGAACCTGAGGTAGAGAACAGGCACATTAGTCATGTATGGACAGGTAAGATGAACATTTGGGCATCATTCAAATGAAGTAGGTAAGCAACTCAGGAATTAAAATCAACAGTCTTGACGGCTGCATGATCCAAATCACTGTCTAGGAATTTAGGTTGACTATAAATTCATTAATCTCAGTTTATGTATGCAAACTGAATGTAATTTGGGAACTGTTTCTGGAAACACCCATTAATTGCTTTTTCAATTTCATGTGTGGAACAGGTAATCTAGTGTCTCCTATGCTATGCTAGGGAGATACAAATTGTAGCACCTGCTGACCTTCGTAGTTCACAGTTTGCAGTGGGCTAGATGCAGAAATATTTTCACGAATACTATGAAGTTGCTGTTCTTGTTTCACCTTCTGCCTGAAGACCTGTTAGCTTCTCTCTGCTCTTTTTGTTCTTGGTGTGTAATGCTGACCTGTGTTTCTGACTTGCAGTCAAACGCTCATGATAGCGTGTGTGAGCCCTTCAGATCGAGACTTCATGGAAACTTTGAACACGTTGAAGTACGCCAATCGGGCACGGAACATCAAGAACAAGGTGATGGTCAATCAGGATAGAGCCAGTCAACAGATAAATGCTCTGCGCAGTGAGATTGCACGGCTGCAGATGGAACTCATGGAATACAAAACAGTAAGTTAGTTTATCCTCTTAGGATTTCTTCCGCTTTAAAATGCCTATAATTCCTCAGCTGTTTTTTTTCCTGTTGACTATTTCCACTTCATACAGTAAAACCATTAGAATTGCAACCCTGATGTAAGCAACACTTAATTCCAATGATTACCAGATGTTTTTAGAAAATGTAGATTGTATCCCCAAAGGAAAGAGATGTCAGCAAATATCAGTGATATTTACTGATGATGCATGCAATTTGCTTTTTGAAAGGCAGTGAGAAAGTCACTTCCAAAGCAAAAATAACCAAACCGTAACTTAGATTGATGCATAAGTGAACGTGTGCAGTTACTGTATATTGCTTTTGAAAACTTACTAGATAGCTAAAATAGCTTGTGTTTTAAAAAGCCAATCTCAGATGTATAAGGCAAATACTCGTGCCCATTTCTTCCTGAAGTTCATTTAGTGTTTTTGGCAGTAAAGGTCGTTACCAAACAGGATCACCTTTTGCTTTTCTTGAGATAGCATTCTGGTTTGATAAAGAGTTATCTTCTCATTTTTTAACCTCTTCAAGAACTTGTATTTCAGACTAAAGTGGAATTACATGAAACCCAAGTATTGGGTATTGGCCCAGACATCAGTCTTTTGAAAACTGTCCCTTTATCATAGTTTAAAACAACACTCTGAGAGATTACCTTGTGCTATGAGTGTCTGCTTGAAATTCTAAGTCATCTGTGGATTGCATTTATGAAGTTAGAATATTTTTTAAGTGTAGGTCAGCCTTGACTAGTAATAAAATATTTTTGCTTTGTTAAAGGGTAAAAGGATTATAGATGAAGAAGGCGTTGAAAGCATCAATGACATGTTCCATGAAAATGCAATGCTGCAAACAGAAAACAACAACCTGCGTGTTAGAATTAAAGCAATGCAAGAGACTATCGATGCGCTCAGAGCCAGAATAACGCAGCTTATGAGTGATCAGGCCAACCAAGTGCTAGCCAGGACAGGTATGCTGTGAATGTGCATAAACTGCTTCATAAGTTCATGAACTTTAATTAATTATATGTTCTTGCTTCATTGATCCTTTGGAATGAAGTGATGCCTTTTTATTAGCAATGTAGGACCTCCTTTGGCAGAGATAGGCCCACATGTGATTATTTTTTCTGTTTCTGGAGTGTTTTTTTAATAATAGATATAGTTTGGTACCCTGATTTGACTATCCATTTTGAAATGTGAACAGGGAATATGAAATAAAATTTTTGTATAGGTATTATTTGTATGCTTAGCCCCTGTGGCGTTTTAACAACCCAGCCAAATAAATTTGACTCCAAATTAAACTCCAGATAAGTAATTTCGATTTAAGTGTTATTAAAATGTGCTAATATGGAAAACAAGTTACTGGTAGTCATGTGGTGATTACATGAGAGAGGAACAAAACATGTAATTCAGTTTAAGAAGGAATGCTATTTTACAAATAAGTTAAGATTTACATGTGTAGCCCATGTGACTGTTTCCCTTTGCTGGTATCTTGTGCCTAGTAGCTATATTCAGATATTTGTACTGTTACTGCCCCTTCTTAATATTTCTCTTCCCTCATTCCCCTTTTCTCTCTGTCCTTCAAAGGGGAAGGAAATGAAGAAATTAGCAACATGATTCATAACTATATCAAGGAAATTGAAGATCTCAGGTATTTACATAATGTGTATTTGGACAACTTTTTTTTTAAAAAAACAATAGAAGTGTTAGCAGTGCTTCAGCTCTTTTCCTGTGTGGTGATTACTTTAGGAGAGTGGTCTAGTGAGCTTCTAACACCATCTGGTGTTGCTCTTGGACCCAGAAATGTAAAATGTTAGACATTAAGCTGACAATAGAAATGAGAGTAAGATGTTGCCTAAATTATGGTGATAACTTAGTATTATTGCACCAAGGGTAGTAAAAAGATGTCCTTTTAAAAATTTGAGATGTTTTTATTTATCTATGTCTTGGACATATACCATGTGAAAAATTATCTGGCCTATCCTCAGTTAGTGTTAGAACTTTTGTGTAGCTTTCATGTACTATGTATATTCATAAAGCATATTCAGGCATGTATCTGTGTGTGTGTATATATCTGTGTGTATGTTCATACAGACACTTTTTCAAGTATTCTGTCTAGGTTATATGATATATGTACAATATATATAACCATTGTGTAAAATGGTATTTTAAAGGAATTTACTGTGTATTTTTTCAGACGTCACCTGGAAGTTGTAGTTTGTAGTATCTTTTTAGACTGAATGTAATGCATTGAAGTTACGGAGGCAAGAGTGTACATTTATGTACTGGCAATACTTGTAATTCATGATCTACAATTCTTCCTTTTTTTGTTTTTTATTAAGAGCAAAATTATTAGAAAGTGAAGCAGTGAATGAAAATCTTCGACGCAACTTGTCAAGAGCCTCATCAAGAGCCACGTACTTTGGGGGACCATCAGCATTTTCTGCTTCTATGCTTTCCTCAGAAAAAGAGACAATGGAAATTCTAGATATAGCCAAGAAAGATCTAGAAAAGCTGAAAAAAAAAGAAAGGAAAAAGAAAAAGAGGTGGTGTATGAATTATAATGCTATTTGTTTTCTCTTTCTTAGTAAAAAGGCCTATTTTTTTTAACTACTGAGACTTCTAAAGTCTTCTTTTGTGAGTTTGGACCCTAAACTGCTGTTTCTTCAAACCCTTTTAAATGTTGAAGTTATAGTTTTTCTTTTGCATCTTTTCTTCCAGTGAAGTGTGCAGTATTTGTAGGATGAATGTCTCCTTTGTAATGAACTTTTCTATGTAATTATGCGCAATGATAAAATCACAGGTACTCTCTCTAAATTTTGATATTTTAAAAATTTATTCTAAAATGCATCTGAAATTGAACAGAAGTTTGAAAAAATTATAATTTTTTTTCAACTCTATGTCAAAACTGAAACAGCTTTCTGAAGAAAAGATATTCTGAATAACTGGGGATTCTTTGGTAGCTGTTGGAATGGCTTCTTTTGCTTTATCTTTTGCTTCTATGAATGTTTTTTAATTTGAGGTTTCCTAATTTTTTGTAACATCATGCTTTGCTGTTTTTTTTGCTGTCCAACTTCTCATCTACTAAAATCCTCATAGACATTGACATAAATGCCTGTTTAGATAGAAGTTAGCACAGCAAGGCTTTGTGTACTTGGAGTCTTTGCATTCATTCAAAATCTCTCAGTTTTAGTTGAAATTTTCCATGCTTCTAATCTATTACTCTTTTTAATAATCATCCTTCAGACTTCTACAAGTTTAGAGTAAAACTATATATAATGCTTTAAGCTTGAAATAGTCAAAGTATAAAGTAGGTGAGGGTTAGTCGTATCTTTAATTTTACGTCCTATGTCTATAAATCTGTTCACCACGCAAATGTCTGATGCTTTTAGACAATAGTCATTTTAAGAACAGCTAGATTCTTTGCGTATCATTTTTCAGGAAGCTGTTAGACTTTTATGGGGATTTCAATAGATTTTGTCTCATTTTTGTAGGAACTTGAGAGCAAGATGGAAGTATTAAATAAAATAAGCAGAATGTTCTGTTCTGTCTTCAGCCAAGCACTTCAGTATGTCCTTTAACTGTAAATGCAGGAACAAAGAGATTTGATTTTGTATTTTTTAGCACATTTTAAAATCAAGCATGCATTTAACTTCATGTTTGATAGAGCCTCAGTTGTTAGGTTGTGTTTTTGTGGTTTTTTTTCTTTTTTCCCCAAAAGCTGGTCATACTTTCTCACACCAAGAAAATATAATATTGTGATGAGATGGCCAAGTAGTCTAATCGAAAAGTAGGGACTACTTACCATAAATTATTTTTGAGATCAGTTTTCAATCCTAGCATTATAGAATTAGAGAGCTATAGAAAAATTAAAGTTGGAAGAGACCTCCGAAGAGACCTCTTGATGGCTCCATCTTAAAGTGGGCCTTGTGTTCTGTAAAATGGGGCCATAGTCTTCCAAGTGCTGCTAAGGTTTGAATCTATCTACTGGCCTATCTGCAGACTGCTTTGTAATAAATATTTAGAAATTTCTGAGGTGCATGTGTTGGGAAGAAAATTCCTTAGATGCTAAGAAATGTTAGAATTTGAGGGATTGTACATTGTCATTCTTGCTATCTGCAGAGTGCTTCTATTCAATTAGTGAAAAGTCTGTGTTAAGATTATATCACTGTGAATTTTTATTCTACTGAAATTTCAGGAATTGGCACTGCGTACATTAATGCAATGCAGACACTTTGCCATGCAGTTTGATGGGGATTCTTTGTTTTAATTCTGTCTTCTACAGGCGTTTAGTTACATTTACTCCACTATTTCTTTTTAGTGTTGCCGTTCTTTTAAAGTTGTCTAACTAGCATTTTTCTATTGAAATGGGATTGGTAGGCCTAGCTACTGGTTCTGCCCCTATCTGCTGCCTTTCTTGGTCTTTTCTTTCCTGGTTATGGGTCAGTATGACAAAAGGTGCGTAATTTTAAATACATACAACTTATTTAAATTGTTGTGAGGTAACCTAAAGGCTTAGGGGCAAGGTTCTGAATGAGCAGCAGGTATGTACTGCTGTATATCTGTAGCCTTTAATAAACATCTGTCATGAAGTTTATTTGAAACAGTTTACACAGCAGTAATATTTTGCCTGCTGAAAAACTGGCATGATTGGAGTGTCCCACAGTGTGACTTACCCACTGGAAGCCCCTGAGCGAATCTTCTACATTCCTTTCAGTTGTTAGTCATCCTTATGTACCTGGTAACTATTGTTCTTTTCTTTTGACTCCCCTAACCTTTGTTAAACTAAATTAGTGATGAAAATTACATGGGGTTCAGTGTGCTAGCTCCTAACTCATACAGAAAGAAGAGGGTAGACAGTATAAGGTGGAAAGGCAGCAAAAGCTCTTACTCAAAACTTTGTCATAATGGAAAATGAGGAATTTCAGTAGTTGATGAATTTTAAGCCATCTCTATGCTTACATATGTCGTGCAGACTTTTTTTACTGATAAATCCACATTTATTCAAGAGGAAAAAGTACACGCAGAAATACTAATATTTGTCCATCTCATTGCTTCTGGTGCATGTTTTTTGTTAATTTATTAAAAAAATAACAAGAAATTGTTGGCATACTTTCTGAATCCCAGAAAAATGAGCTGCAGCTTTCTACTTTTTATTTAAAAACAAACAAAAAAACCCAAACAAAAACATGAATGCAGTTTGAAGATGTTTTTGTATTAGTTATATTCAGAATATTAATACTAAAGTTTTCTTAGTCCTGCTTTATAGTACAATATGTTGTCAGCATATATAAAACCAGTGCATTGGGCTTTTTTCCTGATATCTTCCAGAGAATATATAACTTTGTGTCAGTGGCAGTCTTTGCAGTTTTCAGTATTTTACCTGCCAATTTTAAGTGGAGAAAGAGGAGAAAGCTTTTTATAGAATTGAGATATTTTCTTAATCAATTATTAGAAAAAAGTTGCAAAGTTAAATATATTGTCTAAAATTTCTTCCTTAGTGTAACTTAAATTTACACTTGTTATCAGTGGCAGATTAGTTAACCTACATATGCTGCTTCTTTGTTTTCTATTTACTTTCCAACTGTCCAGGATGTATTGCCTTTTTACTACTTGTTGTCTCTTGATGGTATCTTTTAAAATTTCATTTTAAACTCTGCAAGCTCATATATATCATTTTTTTACCTTCTTATCACTTTTGCTTTTCACTGTCTGGTTTGTTCTTCATTGGCTTGGCCTTCCAATACTGTACCTCGTGCTTTTGAAGGCTACAGAAACTTGAGGAAAGCAGTCAAGAAGAAAGAAGGTTGGAATATTTCCCAGGTTTTTAATTACCTGTCATTTCAATTAACTGGTTGTCATACACGAAAAGAGGTTGGGCAGATTCATAGGTGCTTCAGGAGTAGTTAATTTTCAGAATTCTTTTGTGGGTTTTCACTTTCAGACAGTGTTTTAACTAGAAGAAACCTCTGTTGTGGAATTGAGATTAACTCTGGAGCTTACACAGTGTTGAGCAAGCTTTTGTGGGGAGGTGGCACCTTAATCCTGTTGAATTAATTGTTTTCTTTCTTGCATGGCCTAAGTGAAATGAAAGGTAGGAGGAAGGTGCAGTAGCACACATGGTATGAAATATCTGGTAGGCGGTATATGACAATAATAATTTTGGCATGTGAGATCAAGAGTGTCTTGGACAATTGCACCTCAGTCACGTTTGCTGCTTTGGTTTCTGAAAGTATGTGACTGAAGCCTTGATCATTCCTTCTATTCTGTTTCAGCCAAATCAGTAGATGAATAGTCATTCACAGAGAGCACTTAATTTGAGGGCTCTAAAAAGAGAACTATATTATGATTAAAAGTGAAAGTAAAGGAGTTTTTATTTTTCTGCTGTCTACTTTGATCCAAAAAAACCCACCACTGAATTGATGCAGATGATGTGAATCCATAGACCAGTAGCATACACATAGTACAGTTCTGCCTGGGAGCGCTGCTGGCTCTCCTTCCTCCTGTCCCTCCCCTTTCTTAGGCAGAACACAAATTTTCTGTAATGGTTAGTCCTGTACTGACTGCAGCTGGAAGGGAAACTGGGGATTTGCCTCAATCTGCACGAGGATTGCAGATAAGAGTCATTATCTTCTAGGCTTAGTAACCAACATAGAGCATGTTCTGGTTTGAGGGAGATGAGAATCTGTAGAAATGAGATTGTATGACACAGTGTTCCCTGTTAGGCACTTTTTTTTGTGTACAAATCTGGTTAGATTTAGTGCCAGGGTCCTCAGCTGCTGCATGGATTCAGATGGTCAAAGCAAAAGCTTTCTGCCTTGTGCATGGTCAGCTCATAACTGGTAATGAGTGGGGCAGAAGGGAATCAGTTAGCAATGAACAGATTAAAAATACAACAGAAAATCACGTGTGCACACAAGCACTGTGTTACTCAACAGGCACTTTTTCGATTGGAACTCTGTTTTTAAAGGTGTTACTGAATTATAGTGTCTCGAATCTACTGTATATTTCTTGTCACTGAACTGAGTATTAGATTTGCCCAAGGCTTTGATCTTGAATCTGAGCTCCTCTTGGTACCAGTGGAGGAAGATGTGCATTTCTAGTTTCTGTGCCTGATCTGTGACAGCACAACTTGCCAAACTTCTATGCAGCTGAAGTTAGTTGAGGTGGATTCCACATTATACAATCCTAACCACAGTTTTTCGTTATTACTCCCTATGGTGTCTAGCTCTATTCTGTCGCAATTTCCCATCCATTGGAGCTTTGGGTTTTGTGCATGTAGACCTAGAGGGACTGATACCTGATCTGCAACAATTTGCAGAGTGCCATTGATTTTTTGTTTTATATTTGCATGTGATGTCTTAAATGTGCATTTAAAAATGTTAAATCTTGCCCTAATGGGTAATACACCAAACCATTAGAACAAAACCAAAAAACCGCTGTTGTAAACCCTTTTTATTGTTGTATCAATGCCTATTTTGAGCATTCCCTTTATGTCAAAGTAGATAAGTAATCAAAAGAGTGGTTATAGTATGATAAATTAGGATATTGTTAAAGGCTTATACATAAATTTTAAGGCTGTTCTAAGTACATTAGGCTCTGTTATAGCTTGAAAGCATAGGAATACCTGTAATGTATGTTGTACTTGTACACAATTTTCTTTTATTGTTTTGTAAAAGCTACTGTGGGTACACTGCAACTTCCCTGCAAAATGAGTACTACTGTAGTATATGGAGATGTGTATTCTTATTGTCCCAGTTGTGCAGTTTGCTGGAACAATGTGTTAATCATTACTATTACCTTGCAAACCAAGGTTAAGAGTAATTAGGCGTTATTTTGTTATCTGCAGAAGTTTGGAAGTTGTGTTTTACCCATGCCAGACACCTGTACATTTTTCTAACTACACTTTAATTTTCATCTGTATTTGGAATTACAACTGACTGGTTTGGGGGATGGGAAACACCTGCCATTTCAGTTCATGAATAATTTGTGTCTGCCTCTTCTACTAGTGTTAAAGAAGATAACACAGACAACGAGCAGGAGAAGAGAGATGAAAAAGGCACTTCAGAGAGAGAGAATAATGAATTGGAGGGAGTAAGTATTTATATAAGTGTTTGGTTTATTTGTTCATTGTCTGTTTAAAGATTTACAAGGTTATAGAAAGAAAATTAGGAATGGACTAGGTGAATACTGCAGCTTCACAGTGATAGTCACAAATGATTGAGGCATGGAAAAATGTAGGAGTGCTTTAATATCTGTGTGTTTTGTAGGAGGAAATTCAGGAAGTTAGTGATCATGATGATGAAGAAGAGGAAGATGATGAGGATGAAGATGATATGGAAGTTGTTGAAAGCTCAGATGAATCAGATTCTGACTCTGATGAAAAAGGTGATGTCAGTCCAATATTCTGTGGAGTTTTACAAATAATATCTGTCAAACATCAGGTCTTGATAGGCAAGAAAGTGTGTTATCAACTGTCCGTCTGTAATTCTCTATGAAGAGTATATCCAGTGAATTATTTTTTGGGTTATGGTGCTAAAACATGTAATAGACAGCTGATCAAATGTCCCTGTATGGGTTTTGAAATTGACCAGAGGCCATCTGGTGTTTAATAATGCATTTTTTCCTTGATTAAGACATTCAAAGTGTAATGTTAAGTACTGCTTTATTTTTATGTGTCTGGACTGATCACCAAGGTGATAGCTCCTATCAGCTCATTTGGAAAAGGAGAAGAATTTAATTTTGAAAGGCTGGAAGTCTATCAGCCTTCCTCATTTTTAGATGGTGAGAGTCAGAAATAGCATCACCAGCACTTCTCTCATGTGAGTTGGGCCAAATGGGCAGACCAAATCTCTTTGTTTCTTCTTGTTTAAGAGTCACACAAACCATTAGCAAGAACCTGAAAAATAATAATCTTCAACTGATATCTTTATTCTGAAGCACATAATCCTAAAACAAAAAAGAGCCCAATTCGCTAAAGAAGTTAATTAAACTGTCATTAATTTATCATGTGGGTTAGTACTTTTCCCCTTGACCTTTCCACTTCCATAACTGAGATGGCATGTCTCATGAGAATTCTGTATCTTTCTAAGAGTTAGAGAAGGGAAAGTCTTCATTTGGAGTCTGCCAGCAGTCAGTTTTTCCTATTATAACTTACTGGGTTTATGAATGACAGTTATTCTTCTTGAGATGTGGCTGAGATCTTGAAGCCTTTTGGATGGGGAAGGTCAGATTGTGATACTGCAATTTAAATATGGGTAGTTACAATACAGAGGCAACTGTGATCCAGTGTGACATCTTTAACTACCTCTTTTCCAGTTCTAGGATTGAGTGTGTTTAAGGAGATTTTTGCATGAATTGCAGATAAGAGGTTTGTGTAGCACATTGTGATTTGTGTGGGATCCTCCTGTGCACAATATGTATTTACAGTGACCCTAAGGTTGCAAGGAGTATCTTTATTCATGTGGTCCTTACTGCCAGTTTAACAGAAATCTTTCTGTTTTAGAAAATTATCAGGCTGACTTGGCAAATATCACCTGTGAAATAGCCATTAAGCAGAAACTCATAGATGAGCTAGAAAACAGCCAGCGAAGGTTGCAAACACTGAAAAGACAGTATGAAGAGAAACTAATGATGCTGCAACATAAAATTCGAGACACTCAGCTTGAAAGAGATCAGGTTCTTCAAAATCTGGGTAAGAAGTATAAAATCATTGATCTTGTATAAGCTGTTCAGGTTGAATTGTTTTCTGCTTCTCTTATTTTCTTTTTCAAATTTCATAAGAAATTGCAGAAAACAGAAATATGGTTTGTACCCATAATGTCAGTGAATCATTCTTTACTCATTCTAATTTCTATTAGAATTGAGAGAAAAAATTTTTGAAATGTATTGCTGCTGACAAGTATTTGATTCAGGTGAATTAGCATTTTCAGTAACTAAGAGATCTCATAATCCTGGAGATAGTTCCTGAATTAAAAGGGAGTTTTTTGTGTTGTTTCCTCCCCACTTTCTTTTTATTTGCATAAAAATAGGAACAAGGTTCAGTGACCTTTCAGAGGTGTTTTACTGACCAAACTTTTGTGAATATATGTTGGTATTGAAATGACAAACCAGCTATGACTCAGGAGTCCCACAAATAACTGCACTTGGGGCCTGCTGTGGAAAGTATTTTGTTTGGTTTTTTTCTTTTTTAAACATACACTGTATATGCTTTAAGTTTATACACTGTCTAAGCTTTTGCTGTTCCCCTGTTATTCCTTAAACCTTTCCCACTGATCAGCGTTAAAGAGGCTTGATGGCTTTTAGGAGTGTTGTTATAATCTTGTGTACATATGTATGAATTTGTGTATTTGTGCTTTCAGGTGCTCAGATTTGTTGCAAAGAAGTCAGAGGAAAGTGTTAATACTTGATCTCTTATCCCAGAATGCATACGAGGTGGAAAGTTCAAAGCAGTGCAGGTGGCAGGAACTAGAGACAAATTAGGTTGTTTTAAAGGTATTGCAGATAATGCTAGAGCAGAGGAAGTAGTTATCTGCTGTGGCTGGCAAAGTAAAAGTACCCCGAACAAATGCAGATCAAGAATTCCCTTTTCCTCTAGGTTCTGTAGAGACCTATTCAGAAGAAAAGGCAAAAAAAATCAAGTCAGAATATGAAAAGAAACTCCAAGCCATGAATAAAGAACTGCAGAGACTTCAAACAGCACAGAAGGAACATGCACGATTGCTTAAAAATCAATCTCAATATGAAAAACAGCTGAAGAAACTGCAGCAGGAGGTGACAGAGATGAAGAAAACCAAGGTATATTTCAGTAAATTGAAATGTTTCATAATGAATGTTTACTGAAAATTGGGTTGAAATCTCCTGTGCATCCATCTACCTGATAACTCTGTTCTTGCTGCTATTGGCTTGAAAGTCTGAAAATAGAAGACATACAAGCACCAGGCAGTTCCTAGGGGAGAGGGGTAGCTTTTAGGTTTAATGAGCAGAAATTAAAGTATCATATGCATAAGCTTGCACAGCTTATTAGCTGTTATTCTGCAATGAGTGAAGAAAACATTAGATGGAAGAGGTAAATGGCTAAAAGCATGTAATATACTGGAAAATGACAATTTGAAGAGAAAACTATGTGGTTGGGGGCAGGGAGCAGCACTTAAATATGAACAGCTTTTCTGAGTGATGACCTCTTTACAGGTTCGCTTGATGAAACAAATGAAAGAAGAGCAGGAGAAAGCTAGAATGACTGAATCTAGAAGAAACAGAGAGATTGCACAGCTTAAAAAGGAGCAACGCAAACGAGAGGTGATTTGACAGATAAAGAACTTTCATTTGGAATAAACACCTGTCATTGTAGTGTGCTTCTGCTTGCAGGCACACACTGATATGCATTCACTGAGGCAGGCATATACCTGTATATTTTCACCAGTGAAAATGCACAAAATTTGGTTTGACTTCCATACAAACACAGCTCCTAGCTTCAGGTCTTCCCTTTCCTGTTGTGCTTATTGAGTATGTGTATCAATGTTATCAGTGAATTAGTGATTATTGAATCTTTACAGAGTTGTTGCTTGCATTGAATTATTCTTTTTGATAGAATTGACACAGTGAAACAGTTATTTTTGTTCTGCACTAGGGAGATCAAGAAACAATTATGAGTTGAGTTTTCACATCACAACAATTTTGTAGATTTGTATTAATGTGTAGAGGCCTTTTTTTTTTTTTTTTTTGTTTATACAATGCAGTCCTTGTGAGAGATAATGGAAAAAATATAATGTGCTGCTTCTATTTTTTCACAGCATCAACTCAAGCTTCTGGAAGCTCAGAAAAGAAACCAAGAAGTTATCTTACGTCGCAAAACTGAAGAGGTACTGTGGTAAAACAGTGATGAATCTTTGAAAACAGAATGATGTTGTATTGCTGTGGCTTAGAACTCAGTTTTGGGGGAGTTAATAATGTCTTTGCACTGTGTTTCAGGTCACAGCCCTTCGTCGGCAAGTAAGGCCTCTGTCTGATAAAGTGGCAGGAAAAGTGAGTCGAAAGCTGAGTCTGCCTGAGCATTCCATGCAGGAAGCAAGTTCTAGTTTGTCAGGAGAGCATGATGGCTCCAGAACAGCAGCACAGCAGAAGATGAGAATTCCTGTTGCAAGGGTTCAAGCATTGTCTGTAACTGCAACAAATGGAACGGGGTAAGGGTTAAAACTTTCTAGGACTCTCTTCTAAGAACTAAAATTTGTGTGGACTTTCTAGCAGATAGTGTTGTGATGCTACATGTTGCAGGAGCTGTTATTTGTCAAATTGTTATCATGTAATGCTCATAAAATGGGCATTTTACCATTATCAAATGCAATTTCAGTTTTCTGAGTTTAAGACAATAATATAATAATAATAATAAATGGCATTAAAGGGCAAGTCACATAAACTGGATTTTGAAATCTTGAGGGTTTTTAAATCTGCTCTTTGAGAGAAATTACCTTAGTGGTCCAATGCCAGCAGTGTTGAGTTCACAGAAAAGCTTGTAGGAAAATGCAGTTTAGTGTATCAGGTTTATTTGTGCTTTTTCACTGTGGTTCGAAGCAGATCTCCTTGTTAAGCAGGGAACAACACCTATGTGGAATTTGAACTCAACAGTGTGTCATGAAAGATGCTGCAGTGTTTGATACTTGTTTTTCAGGTGCAGCATGTTAGAGTGCAGTAGAATTCAGGGCTGGATAAAGGCAGCTCTCTGGTGTAGTGAAAACCTACAAAAACTTCTGTGTGAAATTTTTAAGTTGCTTGTGTAAAATGTTCCAGCCTGATAATTTCAGAATTCAATTTTATAACTGCACTACTTTAAACTTAGCTGTATATTTCTCTTGATCGTATCACAGAAAGAAATACCAGCGGAAGGCAGTGACAAGCAGAGTTTACTCCTCCAAGGCAGCCAGGATGAAGTGGCAGCTACTGGAACGCAGAGTGACTGATATTATTATGCAGAGGATGACTATTTCCAATATGGAGGCAGATATGAACAGGCTGCTTACGGTGGGTGATCTGCTGTGTTCTGCTGGCTGTATCATTGTATTAAATAGAGGGAGCACTGCAAGTATGTTTGCTGTAAATGAATTGCTGTTATGGCAGCAGTGGCAAAGTGGGTGAAATCTACTGCAGTCAGTGAAGACACTTCTGACTCCAGGAAGGATTTGAAATATGGGGTTGCTGTGCTTAGTAAGAACTAAGAAGAACGTTAATGGCATCATGTGCAATCAGATTACTGTGTTCACCTTTGTAACTTTTTCCTATGGAAATCATTATATGTTAGTTAAACTGTAGCAAATGGAGGAAAACAAAAAGGCACTTCAATGTTCTAAGGGCTTACTAATTCCTTTTCCCATAATATTATGTTTTTGTGGAAAATAGCAACGTGAAGAACTCACCAAAAGAAGAGATAAGCTTTCAAAGAAAAGGGAGAAGCTCATCAAGAGTGGGGGTGGCAGTGAAGCAGATAGAAATGTCCAAAACATAAATGAGGAGATGGAATCAGTAACTGCAAATATAGACTACATTAATGACAGCATTTCTGACTGTCAAGCAAACATCATGCAAATGGAAGAAGCAAAGGTAGGTCAATTATTTTTGCAAAAATAGTAAAATGGGGACAAGAAAACACAACTCTGTAGCCTTGAAAATGTTCTCATTTAGAAATTAGTTTTTGTTTGTCTGTGTAATTATTGAGCCAGGAAGTGAAAATTGGTAAAAACTTTTATGTGAAGGTTGAGATGAAGATTTATACAATTGATACCTGAGTTTTAGTGTCAACAGTGTAATGCAAGTTAAGATTGCAAAGAATTTAAATGTCAAAGCTGTTGCTTTCTGCTATGCTGGCAATAAATTAATATAATTCTTGGGGATTTTTCACAATCTGACTGGGCTTATTTTTATGCACACAGGAAGAAGGAGAGACCTTGGATGTAACAGCAGTGATTAATGCTTGCACTTTGACAGAAGCTCGATATTTGCTTGATCACTTCCTTATGATGGGTATCAATAAGGTAATGTGTTAAGTGAAGTGTGTGTGTGCCAGACTGTGGGATGTGCCAGGAGCACATGTGTTGTGCTGACATAAAGACATGACTAATGTGTGCTAAACAAAGCAAAGCTGGTCAACATTACTGAATTATGCTGATTCTCAGTGTGAAGGCCCTTGAGATCTGTTGTCCTTTTTAAATTACTGCCTGTTTTTCAAGCCCCAGTAGGGCCTACTTCACTGTATTAATTAGCTCATGCTGTTTTTATGAGAGCACTAGCTTTTTGTAATCAAATAAATCTCTATGCTTTTCAACAAACTTCTGAAGAGAGCTAAAGATCTTTTTTTTAAAAGACTGGCTCAACCACCTTTGTACAAATATGAACCTCCAAAAATTTGTTTTAAGTTATATCTTGATCCATGACATACTTCAGTTGGAGTAGAGCCACAGGGATTCTTCTAAAAGTCTTGGGGATATATGTTTTCTTTCATATTTTCTAAATAAGTATTTGACAGCTTGTAACCCTGTGCACACATGTATCATGCTCTTGCTACTGCTTTTTTTTCTGTCTGGACGATGGTACTCAGTCTCATTGAGTCAAATCAAAGATTTCAATGATACTGAATCCAACTAATCCAAAAATTTGAGGAGAAAAGAAAGGGTAAAGAAAACTCCCACAATCACACTGGCTTCTGGAAATTTCAGTCTTATAATATTCTTTCAGCCCTTGGATGTGTTTGAATAGATCTTGCAAGAGAGTTAATGTGAGAAAAGTGCCTCTGACTCACTCTTAACAATTTCTCTTTATGATGATAAAAAGTTCCATTATGTGAATGATTCTATCATCTTTTTGTTTAGTAATTATCACGTGGTAAAGCTGAAGGGATATTTTTTTTCAAAATCAGTCATGCCTAATGTCTATTCTACTGTTTGTTTTTACCTGCGGAAAGTGTCTATTGATATGTAGCTTTTGTTCCATCAGAATGTAGTAAATTCATAGGGCTGCACTTGTTACTCAAGCACTAGCACTCAAACTCTGCTGTTGCCCTATAAGTCTTTGAGAAGATGTGCTGTACCTTCATTTTTCCATACTGATCCTTTTGGAATTTGGAAATCTATTTGGAAATGGTCCGCTGTAAATTTCTTTGGCTGTATTCTCTACAGCTAAAAAATGCCCACCAATCCATGGATTGAGGGAAGTTTCCTTAGAATGAATTCTGTTATAAGTTAGGCCAGAAGATCTTTCATTAGAAGCTGAAAGTTCACTGAGTAATTGTGTAGGAAAGATTACAGTTCTGGGTCTCACCCTGTCCCATTTTCACCTTCCCCCTGTTCTTTATCATAGAGTATCATAGGTAGTAATTTTTTAAAAAGCAGTTATTTGTGAAAAATGGAGGTGTTGATCTTTCAGATGCTTGCTACTCTTAAATTATGTGAAGACTCTGAATTGCACTTGGGCTTGTGGTTCCATTTACCCACTAGATGCATATTTGCAAGGCAGTCTGAGGAATGCAAGCTAAAGGAATGCTTAGTGAGTCTCTTTGAAGGTGAAGGAAAGAAAAAGACCTTTTGTTGACACCTGATCTTCAGGATATGAGAAGGCGGCTGCGATGTACACATTGTTTGTGTTTGTAGTGTTTTTAAAATTTTGACAATTTTCATTTTGTAAAACAAGGGTTGTGGTAAAACGTTTGTCATCTTTCTTTCTCCTAGGGTCTCCAAGCAGCTCAGAAAGAAGCTCAGATCAAAGTTCTTGAGGGACGCCTTAAGCAGACAGAAATTACTAGTGCTACTCAGAACCAACTGCTGTTTCATATGCTAAAAGAAAAAGCTGAATTAAATCCTGAACTTGATGCTTTTCTGGGTCATGCTTTGCAAGGTAGTCTTTTCATCTTGTTTTCTGAATAGTCAGCTGCATGTCATGTTTGCCTTTTGTGCATGCTGTACTGGGCATTCTAGACTATTTCTTTTCTGAATAGATGCTGTATTTTTACATCTTATACTTCACAATTGACATGCATGTATGACATTTTTAAGTAGACCCTCTAAGCAGTGAAATATAGAAAAAAATTTTTTTATTACTGGGATTTTTTCAAATGCAAATAACCTGTTCGCTATTTTTACAATTTGGAATTGTTTTAACTTCTGAATGTGAAAATTGAAAATTCAATCCCATTCAGTCATCATATGCTAGGAATTTTGGATTGGCATTTTATTTCGTTACGGCATCTATTCTACTTCTCATGAGATGATACTAAGAGAAATTTAGAATACATTTGGGTACTTTTGTTTTATTTCTTTTTGTAAATGGATATGTTTTGATTGGAATGTTGCTTTTTTTTCCTTGTTGCTGTATTTACACAGACCTAGATAGCATACCACTGGGTAAGTATGTTTAGCTTTCTGTGTACTGTACAGCTGCATGAGTTACTAATTCATTCATGTTCACTAACTGATGCATCTTAGAATTTGTGAGTGTGTGAAGTTTGCATGAACTATTCTGTAAATGTACTCATTATCACGAGCTTAAAGAGCATTTCTTCCTTTCTGAAACCACCCCTAGCTCTCCTGGTAGTAGCCCTTGTGGTAGTTAAAAGTGAAGACAGTAAGCAGAGCTGTATTTCAAATTTATAACTTGGTGCTTGCAAACCCGAAGTGTGTTCAGACTACATAAAACTATTATGTGATATGCTACTGTTGTGACAAATTCTGCTCATCTTTTTAGGTTGGAAAAAAAGGCAATTCTTAACTTGCAGATTATTTTAAACCTTTTACAAATAGCTCATTTTGTAATGTAAACATTGTACAGAATGCAGGATTATATCTCACTTTTTCAATTGGGTTTAAGTTACTGACTTCACTGATTTTGAGATAAGTCCCTTGTTGGTGTTGCTTTAAGGTTATTCTCAAATGAATTAAGCTTATTTTCTTCCCTCCAAAAAATTGGTTGTATTTGGAACTTGAGAAAAAATATTCCTGTTAGCAGTCATAATTCCTTTTGTGTTGTCTTGTGCTAGTTTGCACAGCATATCAAAAGCACAAATCTACATGGAAGTGTATAGATCATAATCTAGGGATGGTGAGAACGTTGCCTGCTTCCTGTCGGGTGACACCTGAAGATCTGCGTCAGGAGATCTTGCTGCATGCAGCCAGTTATTTATTCAGGAACCTCAGTGGTTTGTAGTATCACAGGATCTCTATAAACAGGCCTTTAATGTGTGTGCATGTTCACTCCTGTTGGAGCATTGTTTCTCCTGATAGCATTGAGTTTTCTTTAGCTCTGGACAGGGTTTTACTTAAAAGCAACATTTGAAGCAATGAAAAGCCACTTGCTAAATGTATTGAAAAAGTAGCTCTGCCATCAAATTTTTTGTAGAGTGTTATTTCATTGAAGAAGCTTTTTAACATTTTGCAAGCATGACCTGAAGCTTTTAGAGTATCTAAGCCACTCAGGACTCTGCTAACACTTTATAGGAAGGAAATGCAGTGGAACATGTGCACTAAACCTAGGTCCAAGTTGAAATCCCAGCTGTTGGCATTCTGAGTTTTGTGGATCATTAGTGACCAAACCTTTTGAGCTGCAGGGAGTTCAGACACCACTTGTAGTGAGGCTTTGATGCTGGGATTGCCAGCTGGTTTGCAGGAACTCTGTTGGTGCAGAGCCTGACACAGTTCCTGTGGTAAAAGTGTGGATGGCAGCAAATCCTGAGAACAATCTCACCAGGATGCCTGACATCTCAGTGGAAGAGCACACAGAGAGCCCTATCCCAAACAAAGGGATTGCACTTCCAGGGTGTTTGTGATTTGCCCTCTTGATGCCTGCCTTCAGATCCAATATCTTCAAAAGTTCTTAGCCATTTGAATACTCTTGGCTCAAAAAAGCTTGAACATTCCCTAATGTAGTTGTGCACTTGCATTCAAGTGTAGACAAGAAGTTTCAGTCTGCAGAAAAGTACATCACAGGCTCAGGTTTTGACTTGAATGGGTCTTCAGTGCCCATTGGCCTTGGTGGATGAACTAGCTGCCATCTGCTCTTGTGGAGAGTTAAAATGACCATGAAATTGGGTTTTGAATGTTGCTGAAGTACTCCTCTTTGAGGAGTTGTGGGAGCTGCTTTTCCTTCCCACCTGTGGCATATGGGACACTCATGGATGTGACTCACAACCATCTATGTGCAGATTTTGAGAGGGCTGGTCAAATGTCGTTTCCTCTGGGTGAACTGTGCTGGTGTATGGCATTGTTCTTGTACCCTCCAGTTGCTACTGCATGAGGATGAAGACGAATAATCAGAAAATTCTCCTTCTGTTCTGCAATCATTGGTTTACTAGCAGCTATCCCTGCAAACATTAGTGTCTTTAACTAACTTTTTCTCCTTTCATCATCTCTTCTCACTCTTGCACAATCTTATTCTTTCTACCTTTTTGTTGATTCTGTGCACTGATTTCTGTCTCGGGGCGTTGGGCAGTCTTCCTGTGTTGAATTGCAGGCAAACTGAAGAAACTCATCAGGTCACATGAGAGTGAGCCTACAAATAAAATCTCATCTTTGGTGGTCATTCTACACTTTCTACTAAGTTTCCTGTAAAAAGAGATCATGAGTTCTTTATGAGGAGGGGATGAAGTAACATAATTCTAATAGGAATCCTGTATTTTCAAAAAATACATTTATTTTAGGGATGCTGCTTTTGTCTTACTGAAAGAAGTAGTACTCTAAATCCCCATTTTTGCAGAAGGCATGTAATAATAATAATAGCAATAATAACAACAACAATAATAATAAGTATTGAAAGGTTTTAATCTGGGCTCAGATCCAGGGTGGAACAAAGAAAACCTGAAAATTCATAGTGCTGTTCCTGTGACCCTATGTTGTTTATAATATTGTTGTATTCCTGATAATTAAGATTATATAGTTTAGATTAATACAGCAGTTGAGTAACTCTGAAGTGCATTGTTGGTATATGTTCTAGGTTGATGATTTTAACTTTTTCAGGAAACATGTTTAGATGCAGCATACCCAAAAGGCAGCATTTTCCTTCTCTTTTTTCCATTGCTTCTCAAAATTCAACTGAAAGCTGCAGATCTTTCTTCCCTTTCTTCAAAGCATGAACTTGCACTTAAAACATGGACAAACCTGTTTTTGTATGGGTACAAATATATTGGTTCTATGCATTGCAGATGGTATCTGCTTTTGACAGAAATTAATTAAAGAAATTCAGTGTCTCTACTAGTAAAGAGGCGGTGTAGTGGAATGTTATTACAATGTTATTTAATCCTTAATATTTCATGAATATGTTCAAAAATAAGAGACTTTGCTTGCAAAAATGTGTTACCTACGTCCTTGATCTATGTCTAAAATGCATTATTAGAATAACATGCAAGTTAGGGGATTTGCTTTCCCAGCAGTTTGGAAGTGATTGTATGCGTGCCATTGACTCATTGTCTCAGCTTAATGTTTTGCACCGTTTGCATGCAGACGTGTTAATTGGATGTTTGACAGTGTTAGTGTGTGGGCATGCATGTTGGTTTTGTCTTCTGTGGACAGGTTTGTGTACCCATTTTTGCTTCACAAACATTTCTACTGAACAGCTTCCTTTAAAAATTACTCCCTATTTAGGAAGCTGTTTTATAATATTAAGTGGTAGCATCATCCTCTTTTGAAACAAATCCTTATATATGAATAAAGTGCTTGCTTCTTGTCAGCTCAAATGGTGGCACTCTATCAGAGGAGGCTGAGCCTCAGCTCACTAGCTAGTTAAAAATGTAATTTTCTTTTTCATTATAGACAGACTGATTCTGTTTTGGAGCAAGACAAAAAAGAGGAGAAAGAGACATTCATACTGTCCATCGATTTACATCCCATATCTTCCATGTTTTGCAGATAATTTTCTTTGCTTTATCTGCTTTCTTTCAGATTTCCTTCTAGAATTTCTGTTTTTCTGTCATCTCTGTTGCTCTGCTACAGTAGATAGAGGACCACGTTTGGCACAATATGCCTAGATGTATGATGTATTTAGATTGTATGAAAAAAATTAGTTGATGTGCTGGGAAAATTTGGTGGGAGCTAGATAGAAAACAGTCAAGATATTTTGAATCCCAGTCTTTTGTTTTCTGTTCATCTACATTCAGCATTGTCTGAGTTGTTTTGTATAGCACTTAAAGCTTTCACATCTTGCTGTTGAGGGGCAGACTAATGTTATTCTTTTGGAAATTTTCTAGAAAATTTGGAAGATAGTACTGATGAGGATGCCCCATTGCATAGTCCTGGAACAGAAGGAAGGTGAGCAAATCTTTGTTACTACCGATTCTAGAAAAAATTATTGTCATTTCCTCGTTTTGAAATGCAAAATCACGTATCCCTTAGAAAATATCTCTTAACATTGTTTCATTCATACTTTACCCATGATTACAGTAGAAAGAAGAATAAAAATACACATCTGCAAAAAGTATGACTTTGTGTATAAAAAAGTATAATTGTGATGCAATTTTTCTTTTAGTTCATTATCTTCAGATCTCTTGAAGCTTTGTGCTGAAGTCAAGCCCAAAAGCAAGGTAGGATGTACAATGATGATAATGATAATTCTTCTACATGTCTTTTAAATGATTCTATGATTGTATAATAATTCATAATTTAATTATACCTTCTGGAGAATGCTCTTGCTTTGCCCAAGAGACTTTAATGAATGAAGACAAGCAAAAGGCGAACTGATATACTTTTCATGTGATTTGTGTGCCATATGATCTTGTGTGACATTCTTCTTTAAGAAGCAATGATAAAAATAACTTCTTCAGTATTTGGGGGTTAAGTTATTAGAATTCCAGGAAGAGATATGTTCTTCCAAGTACTTGCACTCCAAACTGGTGTCGTTTTGCAGATTAGTATTAGTTAGGGTACAGTTCAATGCCATTGCCTGAGAGAACTGTGAACATGCTTAGTGTTTGCAATTTGTCACAGAAATCTTGAGGAAGTTTATGAAACAAATAAAAGTTTGACCTCGAGGATCTTAATTGCAGTTGACAGTGGAGTAATATATCTAGGCTGACTATAGTTTAATATTAATGGCAGTGGGAACTGGAAATGTGCACTGATGGCAGTTTTGCTTCTGTGCTCACAGGAGCATAAACCAAGTTTGCAAAGTAAATAGAAGCTTAGCCTCCACTTTTCCAACTACAATTGGCTTTGGAAGAAAACGTCTGTATTGGCTGTTGCATTATTTGATAATGTTCCTTGGTGTGCAGCTGTTTGGGCTGTTTAAATGTGTGAATTTGGTCTGAAAATACAATGAAATAAACACGTCATTTTTGTAATGGCTCTTTTCAGACTGAATCTTTGTCTTCCCCATTGGTCTTTCTTTCCCTGAGGAACAGATCTTAACTTCATAGTAAAATCACACCTAACACATATGATCCACTTTTTAAAAATTATTGTATTGTGCAAAGCTTAGCTCCTTTGTGAGTTTTTCTGTTGTTTTCAAATTGTTGAAATTCTGAATAAATCTTAATTGATGTGGACTTCACAGGTGACTTAAACTTAGTAAGAAGTAAAGTTTGTATGTGAGAAGAAGCACTGATGTTAGAAGTCACACCAGTATAATTGTAGCTATTTAAATTTACACTTTGCTTTATTCCTCTCTGCTTTATAACATTTCATTTGGATAAACCGTAGGTGAGTAATATTGTGTTAATGTAGTATTGATGGGCATCTGGTTGAAAGGATAGCCTTGGAAACCAGTTGTCAAATCAGTGTTTCATTGAATTTGTATTGCCTCCTCTGAAATCGTTGCCCAAAAGCAGAGGTGAGCTTCTTGATTTAGTTTCCAAAGGCAGTTGCCAAGTGTTTGAGGGGGATGCTAATTGCCAGCTGATTATAAGCTTGAGTACAGGACTCTTGACACACACCAGTGCATGTTTAAGTGGCAGTTTGTTTTCTGTCTGTCTGCAGGCCCGCCGCAGAACCACCACCCAGATGGAATTGCTGTATGCAGCCAACAGTGACCTGGTCTCTGACAGTAGTGCTGCAGACTCTGCCTTGGCTGGCTCTAGCACATCAGCTGCAGAAACCCAAGAAACTGGGGTGGCTGCTGATACACATGATACTTCTGCTAGGGACAGAGAGTTTATACCCCCACCATCTGGCTTACCTTCTAAGATAGGCAGCATGTAAGTTTGGCCATGCTGTACTAATTACCCTTTGCTTTTGAAAAATGCATGCTGCCACTTTCTTGTTATCTATTATTTTAACTTTACAAACAAAGTTGATACACTTGAAGCTTACTAAATAATACTGACAAAGCTCCTTCCTTTCTACCATCACCACTCTAGGAAGTATAAATGTAGTGTTGTAAGTACTGTGGTTCTTACTGAAGATGTAAGTTCTGTTAAGTTGCTTTGTTATAGTAAAGTCCTTGTAACCATGTTCTATGTAGAGGGAAAAACTCCTCTAATACTTGAATAGCTTGCTGTATTAGTGCTATGGGAAATGCACATTCTAGGAAGGTAGTGAGAATCTGCTTAGAACAGCAGAGGGATTAAAAAAAAAACCCAACAAAGCACAACCCAAAAACTTTATATAACATGGTGTTTGTATATGGTCCTAATTATTAGGAAAAATCTTTCTGTGAGTTGTCTCGTATGGACCATGCTTATATTGGAGAAGTCTCTGCAACAATAGAGAATGAAAGTAAAAAGTTGAAAGGAAAATGCTACGCATTATGAATCCTCAGAAATCCTTTCTGTTTGCAGGTTGCACTTACCTGCAGAACAGTTTTGCTAACTGGAAGTATCTCTTGATTCTAAACAGAACTAAAAATATTGTCTTTTTACTTTGGGACCAGCAGGTGTCTCTCACACACACTTTTTTTTTCTTTTCACTTGCTCTTGCTGTTCTTTTTATATCTACCAATACCACTGCTGGTTATTAGCCATTCACTGCTAGTGACCCTTTTCTTGGCTTTTTAAGACTAGCTCCTATGTTGCAGAAGCTCATGTGTAAATTGAATGCACTTCCCACACTCAGTGATGTGGAAATCAGTGTCCCATAGCTGTCTTCATATTACAGGTTCTGGAGTTAAGCATCTTGTAATATTCATCTGTCCTGTTTGCATATTTTTATAGCAGTCTCTACCTAATGTACATTTGCAATTTGTATTTTTTACTATGTATTTCTGGCATGTGCTTGAGGTGGCAATCACAAACAGTAAAACACTGCTGAGAGCAATTATTAACCCATGCTGATGGCTGCAGTACAAATAGAATCTGCTTGAAGAGAGTGCTCTTGAGGGTGAGCATAGGTGGAGAAAACCCACTTGTTTCAGCAGTTAGTGTGAAATGAATAGAGACTTTTGAAGCTTCAAGATCTAAAACATCAAGTGTTATGACCTGACATCCAAGACTCAGGTAATACCAACTTTTGCCTCACTCCATCTTCTAGAATGTATCCATTTATGAAAGGGAGCCAGCAAAAGGCGAAACAGGATTTTTCCCAAACTGTGTTCTGCAAGCATTTGAGAGTTATATACTGTCAAAAAATCAATTCAGTCAGCAGTAGGCTTCACATATTGAATTGTTATTGATCATGTTTTAGTAAGTGATAAGTGATCAAAAATTCCCACAATCAATCTGCAGTGACTTTCTCACTGCAAGTGTGTATGTTTTTTCAAAACTAGAACTCATGCTGGTTTATCTGGTCATCGTGGAAGAAAGCTTGTCTTTATGAGCCATCTGGCCTTCCCTTATGGGCCTGTGGTGCCAGTATATCTCTTGTAATAAAATACGTTATTCAGGAGCAGATTATGATCTTACCTGCAATAAATGTTTTCTTCCTTGTGCCACTTACTTAAGTGACATTTGGGGATGTAGAGGCCGTAACAGTAATCCAAAATATGGATTCTTAAGGTGACAGAAATTAATTATATGTTTAGGTGCAAATTTAGCTGTCTGCATATGTACAAACTGCTCCACTCTGGAACCACCCCCCCCTCAATTTTCTTAGGTTTGTGGTGATTCCATGGTCCTTGGAGAGGGACATTTTACAGGGGTGTGTGGGTTGATAGGATAAGGGGTAATGGCTACAAACTGAAAGATTGTAGGTGTACATGAGATATTGGAAGAAATTCTTTACTGCAAGTGTCAAACACTGAAACAGATTACCTAGAGGAGCTGTGGATACTCCATTCCTGGCAGTGTTCAAGGCCAGGTTGGATGGGGCTTAGAGCAGCCTGGTCTAGTGGAATGTGTTCCTGCCTGAGGGAAGGAGGTTGGAACTAGATGATCTTTAGGTCCCTTCCAATCCAGACCGTTGTGTGATTGTTACTTAGGGAGGCACCTAAATACATATGGCCAACAGTTTATTTAATTGGAATTCTCTTCACGAAGTTGATTAGTGTGGTTATCCTTTGATATGTTCAACTCATCTACAGCAGCTTTTTCAGAGTATAGTTGTCTTCTGTAGGACTTGTGTCAGCTCTGTTCAGATGTCTGATGTCCTGGCAAATGTAAAAAGGCTCTGGAAGCCTAGAAGTAGGTATGTATGTGTCCTGCTCCTTTTCTGTTAGCTCAGCATGATGCACCTGGTTTTTACACCTGTGCTTAGGAAGTTCATTCCAGCAAGAGAGCTGTATTTTTATAATACCTGCATTCCCAGGCTTTCAGAAAGCATTCAGAAAGTGATGATGCTATTTACACCTTTTTCTCAGGATGCTCCACTATGGAGTCAAAGATGGAAGACTCAAGGGCAGGTAGAGAGTGAAGAAGTGAAAGTTGTCCCTGTGTCTGAGTATGTAGGAAGTCAGTGTGAGGCAGAGGAGCTTGGGTTCCAGCTTCTGGTTTGGTTTATTTAATCAGGCAGCTGCTCTGTAGACACATAAGCAACCCTGGCAGTAGACACTATAGCCTGTTTGTCATCCTTGCTGGAAGACCTGTCAGCCTCATTCATAGCATTTGCCTGTGACCACAGGATTTTTGCATTCCTAAATACAAAAAGAGGGGAAGAGTGTGGAAGGGAGAGGGAAGGGAGCATGTCCTGTTCCAACTTTTTTGGTGTCCTTTGCACAGTATGCCTGGAGGTAAAGGAGCCCTACATAGAAATGGGTGCTCTGTCCTTAAGGGAATTGGACTCACTTTCTCCCCTTTTTTTCTAACTTAAGTGCTAGACTTCCATGCAAAACCAGGCAGGTTATCACTTGTCCTCCTTTTCCTGTCTCTTGAAGACCCTGGGAAGCTCTAAGGGTTGAGATGCAGTTCTTGGCACTAGGTCCTACAGGTCCCGCACGTTCCAGTTAGGGTTTGGGATCACTTGAGACTGTCTCATCTACTTGAATCAAATAGCTGTTCATGGTTGTGCTGTCCATGTTAAATCATGTTATTCTGCATTCCAGTCTCCAGGTGGATTTTATATAGCACAGACTTCCTCTCAAGGGAAACATGTAGAGAAGTTGGAGCTATGCATATTCAGAACCTGTAGGGCTCTGAGACTGATATCAGGCAGGGGACCTGCCAAATGAACTTTATTTGCTTAATGAAGTTGCATGGAGCAAAAATACTTTTAGAATCTGCTTTCTTGCTTTAAATGAGTGTTTCGTATTCATAGAAAAAATCCTCCTAAATACAAAGAAATGGGGAAAAAAATACTACTTCTGTGATTGCACAGCTAGTGAGAAATAAAAGTTCAGAAGAATGGAGACCACGCAGATTCCTTTCTTTTTTCTTTTGTCTGACTGTGGTGCAATGATAACATTTGGGTGTCAGCTTTAATATTATCCTCTTGACATTTTTGCTTATTTTAATGGGGAATAAAAGGTTGGGAGAAAGACCACAGTGGCTTTGAATTGGAATTGTTTCAGAGCAAGAACTGGAGAGACAAATGAGGAATGCAAAGGGAGAAGGGAAGTGGGATGCCATGTTTTAATAGTCAGGTTGTCGGTGGGAAGTACCTTTTCTCACTTCCTAATGAACATCAATATGTTACTGCAAAGTTTCACTTGCCTATAAGAATCATGTGATTTCACTGTTCTTCATGTCTGTAAATGGTCTATTGTAGATGCAAATGTGGAATCTGAAATTTAAGAATTCCCAAGATCTTAATTTGGAATGCATACTCCACTGTATTTCTTTTAGTGAGTCTCTTTTATTATTGAATTAGTAGATCTTCAACTATTCAGTATCTGACTCTATATGTTGATCAGCTTTGAACATTAATAACTTGGTCTATTTTTATATTCAAGTATGAGAACAAGTTTGTAATCCTTAAATTCAAGAGAGACAAAATAGATTAAGTATATTCTAAAATTTGAAATCACACTGAGAGAATGACAGGTAATGCAAGAAAAGCAAGTTCTGTGAAGGGCCTTAGAGTGAGATAATGATTGCTCTTGTTTTAGTTCGAGACAACCATCTCTTCCAGAGAAGAAGATACCTGAGCCTTCACCTTTAACAAAGAGAAAAGCCTATGAGAAAACAATGGAAAAGACAAAGACAAAAGAACAAAAACTGTAAGATTCTTTTATATTTATTTCCTCTGGCACAATTTGAACTTTGAATTTTCTTGAAAAATAAATCTGTATTTTTCTATTTCTTTTTTTCCAGGACAGTTTGTCAGTGCTGATATTTATTGCTCAGCTTGTGTGGTTGTTTGGGGTTTTTTCCAGGTTGTTTTTTCTGTACAAAATAACTTAGGAGCAGAGCCCTGAGAAAATGTCCTTTGGAGCATTCGCAAATTACATTTGTTTTTGGTTTTTTTTTTAATCAAAGTAATCAGTATCTCTAAGAGACTTCAATTAAGGATTTCTTAATTTTACACGTGTGTTTCTGCCTGTAGCTTTCACTTTTACCACTTAATCTTTGAACATTGTGCCATCTTGCACTCTGCAGCCTTAAGCTTTTTGCCTTCTCTGAGAAATATCTGTAGCTAGTATTACAATCTGGATGATTTGCTTAAGAAAAGAGCATCTAACGATTAAAGGCATGTTGCATTTAACTTTTCTAACCATTCATAACCTGTTAAAGAAGATGTTCTTTTTTTTTTGTAGCTCAGATTCTGGAGCCCCAGAGGCTAGTCTGTCACCTCCTACTTCCCCACCAAGCCGGCCCCGTAATGAAATGAATGTTTTTAGTCGTCTTACTGTTTCTCAGGGAAACACATCAGTTCAGCAGGATAAGTAAGTCACAAAGGGAAGCCTCAGCCCCCAATCAGGGAACTGCAAAGTGTGCTCAAGTTTTCAGTGTAGTGTCTGGTAGAAATTTTGCCCTTCTGCAAGACAGGAGGAGATATTTCTCATGTTTTTGTGTAGTTTTCAAAGGAAATATTTTAAACTACCATGGAAACACTGTAAAAATTTGAGAAAAGAAATTTCCTGCTGAACCTTGTTTCCTGTTTTCTAGGCCATGTCTGGTATTTGTAGTTTTAAACCCAAAATAGACAAGAATGGTAGAATTCTTAGATGTTTGTGTATTTGTGTGTGTGTTTACACTCAAAAATAGATTTTAGATGATAATTTAGGAAATAGTGCTTTTGACAGTTACTCAGTTGCTCCAGTGTTGCTCAGAGTGCTCTCACAATAGCACCTCAGAGGATGGGACATTGGAATGGCCAGAACACAGTTGTTTAGAGATTATCCAGATTATTGAACAGACTGACTTTAAGAAGTGATCTGCAGGAGTAGATGATATTCATATCTTGTTTAGAAGTGGAAAGATTTTTTCACATTAGGCATTTATTTGGGAGCCTTACTCCAAATGGCAGTGAACTTTGCTTGACTAGAATCTCGATTAGAGGTTTCAGTACTGATCCAAATACCATGTAGTGCTTATGAACTGCAAGTCAGATTTAAAACTAACTCTAGCAAGATACAAAATTGCTGTTGTCTGTTTACACTGTTTTTTGAATAAAATGTATTTTTTCAGTTGTCTACAGCCACTACATACCAAGCAGTGGTTTGCAAGGCTTTCAGTAACTGTGCTTGTGATTTCTTTAGCTTAGCTTACTTTTCTTATTGCTAACTCCCACCAAACCCTTTTCATTTTCTCTGAATTGACTTTGAAGTCAAATAGAAACTGCTGAATCTGTTTCAGTTGAAATTTAAGGACATCTTAAGACAATCTTACTGAAAATCATTGTCTTGGGGAAATATTGTCTTGTATGTTTTCTTGGTTTTTATTTTTGAACATTTTTCAAAATGAGGGGAGAAGAATTTTGAACTTAGGATTGCTTGCAAATTGCTGTATTTATTTGAGTGGCTTATCACATTTAACATTTGTATCTCTATGACTAATATTTTGCATGTCTCTTCTACACTTAGCAGACATTCATGTTCAGAGTATTTTTTTTCTTTTGATATTCTAAACAAGCACTATCTTTTGGAGGTTAACTTGTGCATCTATCTTCTTTTAATTTTTTGCCTTTACTTCTCTAAGAAATGTCGGGAAAATAAATGGCTCACCTGCTGTTACTCATCTTCTGGAGCTGAAACAGTCTACTGTAACTTACTGCTGAGAGTGATATTTCAAGATAATTATTCTTTCCCCCCTATCCCCCATATCATCATGGATTTGAGATATACCTTGAGCAATGCTGCATAATGTATGTGGATTTGCATTGCTTTTCTGAGTTGGCCATGCTGTTGTTTGTTCTTTTCATATGGAGGCATTCCTTTGCTGATACCTATATTCTTTCTCCTCACAATTCCACCACTGTTGATTGTAGGTCTGATGAAAGTGATTCCTCTCTGTCGGAGGTACAAAGGTACTCTCTCTTTCTCTTTTCTGTTTTCTTGGCATCTCTCACCAAAGTTATTCCAGTTCTTAAGACATTTCATTTTGCTGCATGATTTTTCCTGATACCTGTGCATTGTTTCCTTTGCTTTTTGACAGAACATTAAATATCTGAGATTTTGGTCCAGCATGTCTCCCCCTCTCCTTTTTTAAGGTGTTTTTTTATCATTGTTGAGCATGACAGGTATTTTAATTGTAACTGAAGTATGGTGTAAATATTTCCTTAGACACATTGTTTCTCTTTGTTTTCTTAAAAAGAAAATTTAAAAAAAATAGGGGCAGACAGTTTCTTATGTTTTTTCTCCTTCTCTACTTCCTTTTCTTTTTCTTTTTCTGTTGTATGCTTTGATCATAAAAATGAAATCCTAGTGTAAATAAAAATGAGTAGTTTTTTATTATGTCTTTCTGAGAGAATGCACAGGGACTTAAGAGATGAAAGAAACGTTGCCACTCTGTTGCCTAACCCTGTGGGTTAGAGGACTTTGGTACCCAGTAAAAAGTTAGTTTATCTAGAGAAGGGCAATCAAAGAACTGCCAATAACGTGATGGTGGCTTTGTCTGGTCATTGTAACAGTTGTAGTGGTTTTTTGTCTGTAGATTTTAGAACATGGCACATAGGTAGAAAAATAGCTCCAGGACGTGTATTTTACATGGCTTGTCATGGAGTTGAGTGGGTGAGAACAGCAGGAGGGATAACTCGGTTCAGGGGCAGCATGATCCACTAGGGAATACTACAGAGAAATTCAGTAGTTAGTTTAGTGTGATGCTAGAAAACAAAAGCATAGAGACCTAAATTAATTAAAAAGTAAACTGTTCCTGGTTTTTTGAAAACATAAAATGGTGCAGATGAATGCCTTTCCGAAATGAGGAAGATAATGTTAAACAATTTAAAGTGCTATTAATACTAGTAAAATACATAAAAGGATTGCTGAGGAGTAATGAATTATATGAGTGAAGATATCCTGAGCTGTAAAAATGTTTAAAATCATAATTTTAGTGTAACTAGATAAACTAACCAGTTGTCACAAAATTAGCTTGTATCATAAAGGACTTTTTTCTTTCTATAGGAAACTTCTCGAGAATATTACAAGATTTTTTACATTTTCCTAAAGCATCTGATACTTTTGTTTTTGTTTTGCCTTGATGAGATAGGGCTATGGTTTAGTTCCTTTTCCTCACATTTGTGTGTGTGATTCCCAAAAGTGCATGACACTGTCCTAATTGCAAGCTGGCCAGGTCACAACTGTGTTGCATGTTTTGGGCATTACCTTGAGGGTTTTCTACACTTCACAGAAATAAAAAGGTTTGTGTGTGTGCAATTGTATGCCTGGGATTTTAGACTGCTAGTCGTTTTTGTTTGGTAATGAATTGTGAGGCATATTTTCAGGTGGGTTAGTCTTTTGGGATCACCACACAATTAGTTGAAAGTTTCCTAGGAAGATTCCTCTGGGATGTCAGCATTCCAATGATCCTCCCTTTTGGCCATTTGAGCATGAGCATGTTGTTGGGTACAGTGTGCAGCGGGAACCTTCTTCAGGCACAGGAATTAACAGCAGTTCTCTGTGTCTGCCCATAGAATGCAGATGATATGAAATGCATACTGAGTTTGGAATTGGCAGTGCACATTACGTTTGCTCCATTTTTCAAGTTGTGCTGTTTAGACTAAGATGGGCTATGGTTGATCTCGGGCATACAGAAACTTTAAGTCTCCTGGTTTGTTCAGCATTTTGCAGACTTTGCCATGTACCCAGAATTTAGCACCTTGTTGTCTTTTTGTTTGTTTTTGTATGCCATTTCCTTTAACTTATAGTTAAGAGTTGACATGTGTTGAGGCTAAATAGTAAAAATCTTTACATAGTTTATGAAAGGCATTCAGCTGTTCTGCCCTCACATCTAAGAACACTAGATTAATTTTTTTTTCCCTACATGCAAGTAAATTAATTTCATCTGTATCTGTTACTATGCCCAACTCACATTCCTTTTTTTCTTTAGGGGGATAATTAACCCATTTCCTGCTTCAAAAGGCATCCGATCATCCCCCCTTCAGTGTATCTATACAGCTGAGGGACACACCAAAGCTGTGCTTTGCGTTGATGCAACTGATGATCTTCTCTTCACTGGATCTAAAGGTTGGGCAAGCTCTGTGCATCTCTGCTGCCTAAAGAGGCTGCTTTGACAACTTGGAGTGTTGTGAAATTCTCAATTTGTGCTTAGTGCTGTAAACACAGTGGAAAATTCTAAGGGTCTGTTTCTCAACATAAGCTGAAGAAGGATTTCCAGTAATTATCTACAGGTTTCTAACTCCAGTGTGTAGTAGTTGGCTGCTTGTTTATAGTGGAAAACCACAAAAAGCAGTAGCATTAACATTTGTTGAGTGATATGATGGTAGCAGTCATGGGTAGCATGTATACACATGATATACAATGCAAAGTAATAACTTCAGGGTAAGGGTGGAGGTGGGAACTGGCACACGTTTGACTCTACTGCACAGAGTTTGAATATCCTTCATGCCATAGTTGGTTCTTCAAGCTGTCTTCATCATCTGTCTTCTGCTTCCTCTGTGCATCTTGTTGCCTGTCCTTCGTTATTATAAGAACTGTATGGCAGGTGTGAGAGGGCCTGAAATTTTTGTAGTCTCTAAGTTCCTTACTGGAGGGTGCAGTCACTCTATAACTTCTCAAACTGATAGAAGCAGTGTTTTGAAGAAAACATTTTCCTCCTGTCTGTAGTGAATTTCCATTGTCATTGCCCAGTTTGGCTTAAAGATACCACCAGAGGCCACCAGAGTTCAACTGTTACTTTTCACAAACAGCTATTTTAATATTGCTTAAAAAGTGATTTTTGTATGTTGTGCTTTTTCTCTGGGCCTTTTCACATAAAGCACTTACGGTAAAGGACTTGTTATGTTCTTAGTTGTGCTGCTGAAACTGTGGCAGACTTTTTTTTCTGAAAATGTCAAAGCTAAGGTGAACTAGAGTGGCTGGGAAGAAGTTAACACCTGTTGACAGGGAGATTCTCCTTTTCACTAGTTCATGTAATGAATAAACTTTGAAGTTTCAGGACATCCCTTTTATCCCTGTATTAGCATAGTTGACAACCCCATCAGATGCAGGTCTTCCACTGCTAATATTCAGGTATGGTTTCTGTGGCTGTTCTACTAGCTGGCTGTTAAAAATACCAAATGACACTTGGAGTACATTGGCAAACTTTTGATTTTAAGTTTTAAGCCAACATTTCAACATTTGTGCAAGTATATGCAATTGGAAAAAAAGGACATTGATTTAGATTTTGTAAATAATACTTAGTTGATTTCTGTTGAGATTTTGAATGTTAGTGGCCATGTGAGGAAAAAAGGGTGTGTTTTAAAATTTTATTTTACATCTAGATTTGTATTCAAAAGGTTTGGTAATTTAGTGGGTTTTTTATGGATGTATGCAGATGTTGCAAATATTTACTTATTTGAAATCATATTCTAGTTTCTTAAACTTATGGGAGAGTTTTTCCTGTATATATTTTTTGAGGGGAGTTTACCAAGTACACTTTTACTCAAGAGTGTAGACAGTTGTTTGATTAAAAAAGGGTAAATCATTTGGAAATTGTTGCTGAAGAAGAAAGTCTTGGCTCACTGACATCAGATAATACTTGCAGACAAATTCAGAAATGCCAGTAAACTCTCTTGTGCATTGCAGATCTTTGATCTTGGTTAGTTGGTGTTTTAAAGTGGCAGATAGGTCTTGCTATACTTACCTTCATACTATCATAACTAGAGTCTATACATGAAACTTTCTCTTCATCCTTCCAGTATTTATTTCAGTATAAATGTAAGTCTAAAACACATGGAGTGATACAGATATAGTGCAGCAAGGAGAGTTTCCTGTTCTTGCCAGTAGCGTTGCAGATTCCTTGAAAACTTCTACGCATTTGGGATTTTAACACATAAAAGGTTGCAGTATTTAATTTCCTTTGCTACCAAATCAAAACAGTGACTAAAGCACTCTCTGCTGGGATTTTCAGTGGCCCCCAATACACTGAAGAATTTGGATCCCTTCTCACCTTTGTACTTTTGTTGTGGCAGTCAGAACTCAGCCATACTAAGCCTCAAAACTCATTGTGAGCTATGTTTTTGATAAGAAATTTCCAAATTAAAAATTGGCTTCTTCTCTTCATCTATCATCATCCACACTTTACAGCCTCTAAATTGTCTGTGTTTTCACTTCCCTTGAGATTTTTATCCTTTTAAAATGCTTTGGGAGGTAATATGCAGATCTTGAATGCGCATTTAATGATTAACCTTGCTTACTTTTGATGATAATGATAGATGGATGACTATGTGTATTTTTTAACACCTCCTTAATTTACTTGTTTTTCTGCTGTATCTACAGAAATGGAGGAAAATGTAGGAGTGCAAATGAATGTGGGTACTTTTTTTTAAATTATAACTGAGTTTAGGGAAAATATGAGATTTTTTTCCAGGTTTTTTTTTTTTATTTATTATTGTTAATATTTTCCTCTTTTTTTGTCTCTATTTAGATCGTACCTGTAAAGTCTGGAATCTGGTAACTGGACAAGAGATTATGTCTTTAGGGGGTCATCCAAATAATGTAGTTTCTATTAAATACTGCAACTACACTAGCCTGGTCTTCACAGTTTCAACCTCCTATATCAAGGTGTGGGACATCAGAGATTCTGCAAAGTGCATTCGGACGTTGACGTGAGTATGCTGAACCTCAGATGAGGCATTCAAATGAGTCTTAGTTTTAGATAAATTTTATTATATTTAATTCAATATTGCAGCACAGTGTAATATAAGTACACTGTTGGGAATGGAAGCTCTCTTTTCATTTCAGGCTTAGTCCTTATGGGGCACCAGTAATATATGGGAACAGAAAAAAAAATTGCATATAGAATTTTATCAGATGTTCAGTATTCATAATTGGCTTATAGCCTTTTATGCTCAGTGCAATAGGCTTGTTTTTAGAGAGTATACAAAGTATGGCAAACAAACTATAGAACTTGGGTTTTTTCTATTTTTTTTTTCTTTTTTTCCTCCTTCTCTGTACTCAGGTCTTCAGGCCAAGCTATGCCTGCTGATGTGTGTTCAGGAAGTACTAACAGAACAGTTGCTATCCCAGCTGGAGAGAACCAGATCAATCAAATTGCACTAAATCCAACTGGCACATTCCTCTATGCAGCTGCTGGAAACTCAGTGAGGATGTGGGACCTGAAAAGGTACTAAACACCAGCTGGAGGGGATGTTCTTTAGGTGGTTACACATGCATAGACAGCAAAGTTGTGCACATGAAACAGTCAGTGAAGTGTTTCTTCTATGTGTTACTGTCCATACCTGGGCAAAATATGGTATCAATTACAGATCAGCTAATCTATCTGTGGTGGTTACCAAAATAATGATTTTCTCATGTGTTGAGGTTGTGGTGAATCATTTCAGTAAAAATGACTGGAAAAACACAATGTTTTGTTTGACAGGCACTACAAAACACACTCTTGTAAAGTGAATATGGGAATCCTGACTAGTAATTATTGATGAGATGATGGAAGCCAATGGAAGTAGTGTAATATAATATGGAATTATGATAGCTGCACTATAATTACACTTTAACAAACAGAATCTGCTCCCAAAGAGTGCATTCAAAATACAGGAAATACTCATGAGGGGACTGATTGATCTTTACTTTAAAATGTTTTAGTGCTTATTTTTCATAAATAGAGGGGGTTTGTTGTATTTAATGTAGATTTAATATTTATCCATGGATATGAACAATAAAGGGTAGGTAAACCAGGGGATAAGTACTGAAGACAGGGAAAATAAAAAGATCCATTCTGTCAGAAACTGTGCTATGGTCTAGTAGTAGATATATGAAAAATTAACAAGTCCTCATTTCCTCTCTTATCCTCAAAGATTTCAGTCTACAGGAAAGCTAACTGGTCACCAGGGTCCTGTTATGTGCCTTACTGTCGATCAAATTTCCAATGGACAAGATCTTATTGTCACTGGTTCAAAGGATCATTATATAAAGGTAAACCACTCGTATTTGGTTATTTTAACTTGGCACATCAGCATGGGATGCAGGCTTCAGCAGAAGTGGCTTACATCTGCAATGTGTGACAGCCAAGATGAAAATATTTCACCAGTTGTAGATCATGAATAATATTCAGTGATAATAAACGCCATTTCTGTGCCTTTTTTGTTTCACCAAGGAAGATGGATGCATGGTTGTCTCTACTTAAATTTTTCCTTAATCCCCATTAAATTGGATATCAGGTGTGCAAAGTATTGGAGAAATATTCGTAATACCTACTTTTAGGTAACATTTAGCCCTTTAAAGTATCTTAAGTCAGTGCCTCTGTTTTGGAATGCAGATCTAATTGTTTCAGCAGAGACACCCTGTGTGTCTCACATAAGAGTCCAGAGTTTAGCCCAGGCTCTTTCTGAAGTGTTACCTGTGTTCTGCAGTGGGGAAGACAGCAAGGTCAGCACTTCTCAGCCAAGGTGACCAATGTACTTTTCTCCTTCTTGGAATTGTGATTAATTCACTCAAGGCTATGGAATCTGTTTTTTGGGAGGAGGGGCTTTTTTTTTTTTTTTTTTTTTTTTTTTTTTTTTTTTTTTTTTTTTTTTTTTTTTTTTTTTTTTTTTTTTTTTTTTTTTTTTTTTTTTTTTTTTTTTTTTTTTTTTTTTTTTTTTTTTTTTTTTTTTTTTTTTTTTTTTTTTTTTTTTTTTTTTTTTTTTTTTTTTTTTTTTTTTTTTTTTTTTTTTTTTTTTTTTTTTTTTTTTTTTTTTTTTTTTTTTTTTTTTTTTTTTTTTTTTTTTTTTTTTTTTTTTTTTTTTTTTTTTTTTTTTTTTTTTTTTTTTTTTTTTTTTTTTTTTTTTTTTTTTTTTTTTTTTTTTTTTTTTTTTTTTTTTTTTTTTTTTTTTTTTTTTTTTTTTTTTTTTTTTTTTTTTTTTTTTTTTTTTTTTTTTTTTTTTTTTTTTTTTTTTTTTTTTTTTTTTTTTTTTTTTTTTTTTTTTTTTTTTTTTTTTTTTTTTTTTTTTTTTTTTTTTTTTTTTTTTTTTTTTTTTTTTTTTTTTTTTTTTTTTTTTTTTTTTTTTTTTTTTTTTTTTTTTTTTGTTTTGTGGCTCACCTCAGTTAGTGGGTGTTTGAGCCCACAAGCTCCTATTTCTCAGGGCTACACCAAATCACAAGAGGCGGGGCATTGTAGATCATCCATAAAGCTGACCCTCACACTGCATAGAATGTGTGATGCATGAGGCCAAAGAGAGAATGACCAAGAAACCCTAGCTAAGTTTGCCTGCATCTTGACTTACACCACTAGAATGTCCAGAGATATTTCAGCCATTTCTGTGTGCTTCTGAGTATTGTGTGTTCTCCAAAGTGAATGCCTCCAGAACTGTCAAGCCACTTGGGATAGTATAAATGATCTGTATGTGCATATTCAGTGCAGCTGTCTGTGAATTCTCAATGCTTCCGTTCAGCCTGGAAAAGAGAAGGTTATGTGGAGACCTCATAAGGGTCAGAAGAGGGTGGCTTACAGGGAAGCCAGAAAGGGAATCTTCATCAGGAACTGTACTGACAAAACAAGGAGTAATGGGTACAGATTGAAAAAGGGAAAATTTAGGTTATGATATTAGGATGAAATTTTTCACTGTGAAGGTGGTGAGACACCAAAACAGGTTGCCCAATGAGGTTGTGGATCCCCCAATGCTGGTAGTATTCAAAGTCAAGCTGGATAAGGCCTTGAGCAGCCTAGTATAGTGGGAGGTGTTCCTACTACTGAAGAGGGGTTGGGACTAGGTGATCTTTAAGGTCCATTTTAACTCCTTAACAATCTGTGGTTCTGTGCATGGGTAGGTCTGTTGGGCTACCAGGTCTGGTGAGCGATACTGTCATGCCACAGGAAACTGTCTTGTCTACAAGAGTCAGTAATATTAGTCATCTCTAGGTAACTGATTTTTCTGGTTTATCATTGAATTTTTTGTTGCAGTTGGAACTGATGCATGTTAATTGAATGCGGTAACTTATTTTAAAATACCTTTAGCTCACAAGGTATTATTCTACACTGCCAAGCTCTCCCTTTTCTACTGTCAAGCTTATTCATTCTAAAAGGCCAATAAAGAGCAAATAATAGAGGATGAAGTTTGACATTTGCTTGTGAAACGGAGCTGGTGGTTTAAAAAGTTACAGCTCATCTGTTCTTTCAGCTTAGTCTCACTGGGTGAATTCTGGCACTCTACAGTGTAAAATGAATCAGGATTGCTTACACTGCAGCTCAAGGAACAAAACCTGATGGGATTGATTTTGGCTTAAATTTATTAAAAGAACCTTACTTAAAGAGTCTGTTTTAACACCCCATCCTTGGACCACAGGCAAGGAGAGAGGTGTGTCTAGTCCATGAAAAGCATCAGTGTATAAAATTACGTAACCCTTAGCAAAACAACTTGTCCAGAAAAATATATTAATGCCACTTTCTAAAGCTACTTACCTGTGCAATTCTCCCAGTGTAAGTTATGTTTCCCAAGCTCACTCATGAGCTTTGTTTCTCTAGCCCACCACACAGGGTACATATGGGCCCTTCCTGTGAAGCTACTGTGCATGTGATACTGAAGTAGTAGTACTTCTTCCCAGAGCAGTCTTCTCTGAAGTCAGTGGAGTATTCCCACTTCAAGAAAGAGGTGGAAGAGGAGAAAGGAGTGGTTCTGGTAGATAAATTCTGTCAAATATACATCGTGATGCAGTGGCCTGTAATAAGACTTAACAAGTTTTTTCCCTTAAGTTATTTGCTGCATGACTTTCAAGCAGGTTAGATGGGAGAAAATTTCACGTAATATGTTTTATTATTTTTTTTAGATGTTTGATGTGACTGAAGGGGCTCTTGGAAGCGTAAGTCCTACACACAATTTTGAACCTCCTCATTATGATGGCATTGAAGCACTTGCTATTATGGGAGATAACCTTTTTAGTGGATCGAGAGATAATGGAATTAAGAAATGGGATTTGTCTCAAAAAGACCTTCTTCAGGTAATGAAAAAAATCATGACTGCTGTGACAGTCATGCTGTAGAATTGTTTTCAGGCTGTATAAATGTTCGGGCTCATACCATGACTGTTCACATAGACACTGATGCTTTTAATAGGGAAGGCATAGAGCACTGACTAAGGAAGAAATCAATAATATGCTTGATCTTTACATGCAGTTGCTTTTCTGTGCATGTAGCGTCAGAAAATTCTGATGAAGTGGTTATCCTGTTTTAGCTCTGAGTACGTGGGGTTTATTTTTTCTGCTTCAGAATAAAAGCAGCATTTGCCTCATCTGTGACTGGAATCATTGGATACTTACCTTGGACTTGGATTGGGAACTCATTAATGAGAAACAATACTTTAGATCAGAAAATGTTCTTGTATAGAGGTTTTACACCCTATCTTGCTCCACCCAGTCTTAGACCTTAGAGTCATCTCCTTATACAGTGCATGTGTTACGTAATGTATACAACACACTCATAATAATGCTTGCTGCCGGAACACATTTGCTGTATATTTTTCCTTATGTCAAAAGGAAAAAAAAGGGAGTGAGTGTAAAAGGACCTGAAATCCAGAGAATTTGCAATTTGTTTGGCAGGAAGAACTTTGATTTTTGCCTACCTGCTATAAGCTTATTTATTCTTCTAGGTCTTACGAGAGGTTCTTGAGGTATAGTTGTGATTATTTAACTTGAGACTGAGCGAGAACTGGAAGGCAGAAAAACAAATACCAGAAGAGAGTGCTGGTTTTGCAATAAGTTTTAGGGAAAGGAGGAGCATACATTTAATATTCAGACTGATAGCAAGAGAACAAATAGAATTTTAAAGTATTGGGACATGAGAAAATAATGGACTGGCTATTTCAAAAGGAAAATTTCTATATGGGAATACTTAGTATTCCGTAAATATATAAACTTTCGTGGCCTTCATTCAAAGTTGTCCAGTTCCTTTTCAGAATACTACGAAGACTTCACAGTTAAAATAAAGATTCATAAATTTAGCTTCTTAGAGAAAGTATTCATGTGGCCATATTGAGACATCTGCCCTCACATCTGTCTGTCCAGAAAAATGTACTAAGCAACCTTCCCCAAAATCTCTCCTGATTTTATATTTTCAGAATTACGTCTTTAAAGTTCTAAGAAGTGTCTTCACTCCTGCCTTTTAGGCTCATTAAAATATTATGCAATATGCATTTTTGCTATTGCAATTAATTTAACATCAGAAAGAGTACAGGATTGGGGTGAAGAAGTATGTAAATTGGACTAGTTATATCACTTTTCTTGTTTTTCTTTTGGTATATGTGCATTTCATAATTTCTCTACTTTGCCTTCCACTGTTTGTTAGTTTTAAGAGTAGAACTTGATAAGAATAGTCTCACATTTTATTATTTCTTTTTATTTCTATTTCTATAAAATGCTGTGTGTTTTTCAAGGAGGTAAGACTGAAGCTTTTGACAGAATATAAATAATTTTTATTCATTGCCTTTTTTAGGGAATGAGAAGTGCTGTTACTTTTCTAATCATATGATAATTCAGAATAGAAGAGCCCACTGGAAGTCACACAATGTGAAGTTGTCCTGCTGGTCTAAGCAAGGCCAACGTTGTAGTTAAGTCTGGTTTCTTAAGGCCTTGCCCAGCTGAGTTTTTCAAAATCTCCAAAGTTGCAGATTGAACAGCTGCTCTCCTTAATCTACCCAGCAACCAGAACAGAGCCAAGCTGCTTTACAGCATAAATGCTAATGTTGCATCTGAGGTCCTGGTTTGGTATACACATGTTGACCAGGTCTGATCCTCTATAGTTGATGAAAATCCCTTAACAATGCTATTCATGCTATTCAAAAGAATTTGGAGATCGTCTACCTCACTTGGTGTTACATATCCCAAGGCACAAAACCCTGCTGTGGCAAAATTTATACGAACCACAACCACCCCCGCTCCCAGTTTTATGAAGTGCTGCAGAACCAGACTCCCAGTGCTGTGGTAGCTGTTTATATTATAGATGAAACACCAAGGTGATCCTAGAAATCTGAATGTACTCCATTATGAGCAATGCGGCAAAGCAAAGTAATCCTTACCAAACTGAACTGGAGAAAGGCCACTTTTGGTATCCCCAAAAGACAAAATTTGGGCTATTATTTCTCCATATTTTTGTTTTTCCCAATGTATTTATTTGTGAGAACAAATAAATTTGAGAACAAATAAAAAAGGATGTTGTTCTCAGCTGGTCTGTGCAGCATTTTGCTTTCTGAATTAGAACCCTTTTAGTGCCCTTCCTCAATAAAGAATTAATGTGTTTCTGTGAAGTGCAACATCACAAAATCAATTTGTAATGTGTAGTGGGAAAAGAAGAAAGAAAAAAGCCAAATACAGAAACAGTTTCTGTCTCCCTGGTGTATTTTTGTGCTGTATTTTGGATTTTCTTTTTATGTGTTTTATAGCAGTTTTACAGACTTGAAACATAACACAGAGACCATATGTTCAAAAATGCATTCAAATATACATTTGAAAGCATGCACACTTTGTATTATCTTAAACTGGTTTCTGTTCCACATTAGGTCAATTGTGCATATTAGGTTTTCTTCTTGTTTTGCAATACAATTTCACAAAAATATACACTCTTGGAAGTTAGCATTCTCCTTGCTCTAAAGATGCAGAAGCCCCCCCAGAGCCATGTGGCAAAACTGCTGCAGGACAGGAATCAGGCTTACAACTTGGGATTTTTCCACTTCTGAGCTTGTTCCTCCAGAAGCATTTTTTGCAGCCCTGTGAGACTTGTGTGCCTTCTCTCTTTCAGCAAGTTCCTAATGCTCATAAGGACTGGGTTTGTGCTCTTGGCTTGGTGCCTGGTGTGCCGGTTCTGCTCAGCGGCTGCAGGGGAGGCACCCTCAAGCTCTGGAACGTGGATACCTTTGCACCCATTGCAGAGATGAAGGGACATGACAGCCCTATAAATGCCATCTGCACCAACTCCAGCCAGATTTTTACAGCAGCAGAGTGAGTTCTTCTCCATGAATCTTTCTTTTCTGTGTCCCCTGCTAGAATTTTGTCCATGCACATGTGTTTAGGACATGTGTAAGTCACTTCATAGAAAGCATCAGGAGACCTTGTCCAGTCCATGCCCCTTAGTGCTAATATCTATCACAGCCATCTCCAAAGTGGGATGCTTGCACCCTAGGGGATGCACAACATGATCCAGTGGGGTGCTGAAATAAATTATTGGAATTCAATGCTATGTGTATGTAATTAATAAATGGCAGTGTAAGCTTAAAAAAATTTTAGTCATAGGAGTGCATGATCAAAAAAAGTTTGGAGACACTGATCTACAGGATGGCAGGGAGAATTTGGCAGTACTTGAGAACTTTAAAAGCTTATCTCTAGAGGTGGACTATTTCCTGGTAGGACTCATTCCTGACCTGTGCAAATTCTCCTGAAAGCCATGGCACATGGCTGTTGGTTTGTTGGTTGGTTTTTTTTTAAGTGCTGGCATACAGCAGAAGCTTTGTAAGCCATCCTACTGTACTGTAAACACATTGATTTGAATATTTGTTTTCTTAGTAAAAGTGAGCAATTTGAGTACCTGAAACCTCAGGGGAATTGACCAAGAAAAACACCTTGTTATGGAGAGTGTGCAGGAGACAGCAACAGAGCCTCTTTGTGGTGAAGTCTGAGCACAGGAGCTGTGAAAGCTGACGTGTGACGTTCTTGTGCCAATAGTGGAAGCTTCTGAATTAGAAACAGGTCTTTCTGAGTCATAGCAGGATTTCAAAGTTGCCAAAGTTTTCATATTTGATGGTGAGGTTTTATGTTTAAGCACTAATAGGTAGGGGTAGAGATGTCAAAGCTTATGTCTCTATTTGCCTAAAGATTATTAATCCATTTAGAACATACATGTATTTGAAATTCATTGGGTTTTTTGTCTTAAAAAAAAAATTCAGCCTTTTGGTATTTCTAGCAGTGGGCTTAAAATTTAGTGGGCTTAAAAAATTTAGAGTGTTTCTAACAATTTACAGTGAAATGACGGCACAAGTCAGAAAACACTTCTAACTGTTGCAAAGGGGGTTGTGAGGAATATATGAATCAGCATTGGCTAGTCACTCAAATTAATGTTTATGAGAAATTCATAACTTTCAGGGAATAAATTGCTGTTTAACAAGACTAACTCTTTATTTTACTTCTAAATTATAATACAATTTTGTAACACATCCTAAGTGGTATTTTATTTACACATACTTTAAAACTGTGTAAATAGTGATTTTTTTTTTTCCAAAAGTACAGAACTACAGTCTTGGCTTCTAAGTGTCAGCTCACTGTTATTGCTATATAGCACCTTGCAAATGGGTTTGTTAGGTATTTTTTGTTGGAGAGTTAGGACTTCATATTGTCTTGTGGTTTTGTGCTTTTTTAACTTTTTCTTATCATAGACTGACACCTCTTTACTTTCCTTCAGCATAAAGTCTTTATACTTTTTTACATGTCTAAAGGTTATAGCCAGTGCTGTGATAAGGTTAGGGAATTTTCAGTGCTGTACATATTAGATTACAAAGTCTCCCAGAGGTGGAATAATCCTTGCATGCCCATCAAAGAACTGTTGTTTTGCCAACCATACCATTCTGAGTAAGACACTGAAGCTTTTAAGGAAGCTTCCCTTGCCCCCCTTCGCCCTCACTCCTTCCCCAGTGTAATTACAGTGCTCTAACACTGCTTTGTTTTGTTTTTCAGTGATCGCACTGTGAGGATCTGGAAAGCTCGAAATATAATAGATGGACAAATCTCAGATACAGGAGATGCAAGTGAAGATCTTGCCAGTAATTGAAATCATGGAGGATAAAGGAATACATTGATCAATTTGAGGTGCACTCTATGCAGTTTGCTGCATGTTTATTAGTTAATCACTGATGACTGGAATGGACTGAAAATGTGTGAACTCTTCCACTAGACCTGCTGTCCTTAAAATATGTACTGTATTTAATAACCTCTTGGTAACGTGCTTGAGTCTCAACAGTCACCTGTATCTCTATATATTATGGCTGAATTTGTGTGCATATATAATACTTGCAGTTTAAATTAACTGGAATTCAGTCTTCTCTAATGACCATCTCAAAATTATAACCTGAAATATGTAACAAAAATGCTCTGCTGTATTTCACTCATGAGTATCATCAGCTGTTTTGCATTTTAGGGTAACAGGGGAAGAAATATGTCCCAGGAATAAGCCTTTGATTATGAGAGGCAGTTTGAAGATTTTAAAGGTCAGTTACACTGTTGTTAGGAAAGTGGAGTGAATAATAGATGGGAAGAGGCTGTTAACGATACATCTACCTGACATGGCTGTATCCTGCTAACAGCAAATGCCATATGAGTTGTGTGTTGATAGCATATAATCTGTGTTGACCAAAGTTGTGCAGCTGTGTATACTCTGTGCTCAGGACTAGAACTCAAATGCCCACAAATGGCTATGTTTTATGTGTGTTTTGCCTATGTTCTGCAATGACTAGGTGTTCTTAATGTCATGACAGATATATCTTAATCTATTTTTCTTATGGATTTGTTTCTATCATCTCACATTTTCTTTTTTTAAAGCAAATTGTCTTTCCTTTTTATCTAATTTTATATGCTGCTAAATGTATTTTAAATACACTGTTTTGCAAACCTTGGCAGTTACTTTGAGAACTGAACCACGTATACTGGAAAAAGCTATGTAAATAGATGGTTGTATAAAGGAAATATCTTATCTTGTGCCTGTATGACTTTTAAAGCTCTTGGAACCTGGATACTGAGGAAGGATGTATAATTTACCCAACTGCTCTGAAAATTAATTTGTAAATTCTGCAAATTTTATGTAGATTCGGAAACAGTGTTTGGATATTGAGGTTTTTTTGGTTGTTTTGTTTTTATTTTTCAGAAAATACCAGTCTGTAAATTATAGCTTGTGTAGGTAAAAAATAAAGATGTGAATGTGAACTGCTTTTTTGCCTTGTTCATCATACTTCCTTATAAAAAATTAACTTCCCTTGCAAATGTGTTGAATATAAACCCCACAATTTCACACAGTGCAGTAGAGTAGCTTGGTGGGTACTATAGCCCATATATTGTTCTTGTTTCCCATGTCTGTGTTCTCCTTGGCCACTATTTGTGTTTTTAGAGTACTTGGGAACCCTAGGGGGATTCCCTCACACTTAGAACAGTGCAGAAGCAGGTGACTGCTGTTCCTACGAGGTGACACTCCTCGTACCTTATTGCATGGGTACTTTATGGGCTGTCAAACAAGGAAAAATTCTGATGCCTCTTACAGATCTTGGAGGAATTACTTCCTTTTCTGCTCAGCTTGAAAGGAGATGAAAATACTGCTTGCAATTTGAGGTTACCAATATATTCCAAGTTTTGATAGAAATGAGTGATGAATGATATATATTGTTAAAAAACAAAATATAAATTAGTTAAAATAAGCAGCAGCACTACCACTTAGTGTTTGTCTCTCATGCTTTTTAGCTATTCAAGGGGTCTACACACAAATGATTTGGGACTATATTGCAAATACCCAGTGGGGAGTGGATTTACATGCAAGACTCACATGAAAGGCTTTTTGCCTGGTGGAGGGTCCCCGTTCCCCTTGGCCTGGCAGGTGTTGTGCCTAGTTACATAAATGATATTAACAGCTTGGTGACCCCTAATTTTGGGCCTGAACACTCATGGCTGTGTGTTTTAGACTCATATGAATATTATGTTTTGCAAGTACAGGACAGAAGCCCTTGCAGACCTGGGAAAAGCCTCCCTCTGTCCAGCTGCTCAACTCTGGCAAACCACATGAGGTTGTGTGGCCATGGCCTGAGCTGCAGATGTTCTCTCCAGGGCTGCTTCGCATATATTTTGTTTGGCCTATCTCCTGATAGGTACCAATGTTACTTAACATATTCATTAAAATATTTTAATTCTTTTTTTCTTCCAGAAAGGTATTTCACCTAAACCAGGTCTTACCATAGAACAAAGCTTTCACACCTTTGCTCTGAAAGTACTTGCCATCAAGTAATTGGAAGAAAAAAGTCATTTTGTAAAGGTCACAGTATCAGTGTCTTGTTTTAATGGAGAATTTTTGACTGTTTGTTTTTCTCCAAACTTCATCCATGCTGTAAACCCACATATGTGACAAAAGATAAAAAAAATCAGAAAAAGGTAAGCACTGGACTCCCACTCTGAACATGCTTGTGTCAAAAAAAAAAAAAAAGAAAGGTGGTCTCTGAAAAATTTTTTTTCTAAGAAGTCGTGGAAAAATCATGTTTTCCTCTCAAGGCTGGAATTCGGAAGCTGAACAAAGTGTGGAAAAATTAGACTGTATCTCATGTTATCTGCTTAGATACAGGCAAGGTCATGTGTTACAATTAATCTCATCAAAGAAATGAATGCTGAGAAAATATTTGCAGTGCTTCTGATTGTGTATCCGAACAAGTGCTTATCTTGCCCCTGCCTCGTATAAAAGGCTCCAGGCTGCCTGTAGAAGTCCTCCTTCAGCCATGGCAAGGATGAGGAGCCTGTGTTTCTTGGCTGTTGTGCTTGCAGGTAAATACACCACGTTTGTATTTTGTCATAGGGTTCAAAAGCAAATTATAAATGTGGTAACAATAGAAGAGCTGTAAAATAGTTTTTGTTTTCCATGTAAAAGAAAAGAACAGACATGACACTGACTCTGCCTGAGGTGACTGTGGGAGGACAACAGAGCTGGCTTGTTTAGAAATATGCTCCTACAGTGTATTCAGCACTTGGGCACCAGCACAGGCAAAATGGAATCAGTGGGATCATTCAGCTCCTGAAAGTTACGTATGGCTTTGTTAGCTTTTTTTTCTGTAATTTTTACCCCAGCATATCAGGGGTTAATTTGATCCATAACATAGTAAAGGGAGAATACATATTATTGTGTTGCTGGAGGAGGGAACCTCTGCAGCAAATGCCTTTGAAATGTATGGATGAACCCAAAATGTAAAGATTATTACTATTAAATTAAAGTCTGTGTAGTAATACTTTAATTCCTTCCTTATCCCTTAATTTTAATCTAATTTTTCAAAATTAAAGCCAAGGTTTTTAAAAATAAATGAGGATTATTTTTCACCTATATCTTTTCAACTGCCTTGCTTTAGCCTCTGTTCCCATGGAAATTATCATGGAAAAGCAGCAAGTAGCCATAGCTGTTGCTATACATTCAGCTGCTTGTTGGGATTTCGTCTTCTTTGTATGTTTACAGACATGGGTCATAAATACAGTAAAAATTATGTTTTTAAAATTATTTTTAAAAGTAGGGAAGGAAAATTATGTCTTCCCACTTGCTGCTGTCACATTTGTACTACAGTAGAAGTAAATCCAGGAACAAGGGATGAACGAGGTTGCAGTCTTACTGAGCTGCTCACACCTGCAAGTCTTTATTTAAAAAATTTGCTGGAAAATGTAAGCTTTGCATTAGTGGGAGGAAAAAATAGAAGAAATTTCTTGGCTTTTGCTGTGGCAATGTTTTTTTCCTTGAACTAGTTTTTCATTCACAATATCATTCATAAGAAATATTTTGAAAGTATTTTAAAATTATTTCATAGAAGTTTCCCACAAACCTATAGTGTGTAAAATGACACCACATTATTGATCTGATGCAGTCTGTTCAGTCATACTCTTTAATTTCAGCAATGAAAACACTAATGCTGCATTTGACTGCCATTAGAAAACACACCCCAAACCAAAATTAAATGTGATGAGTTTAGTTTATTTTGTGCTCCAGTAAGAAATGAGGGATTGCAAAAGGATGCTCATATTCCCATTATGCTTTAGATGAAAAAGAGGATAAGAACTTAGAGCTTTTCTATGTGACAGATCATGAGGGGTGAATGCTGGACAGAGAGCAGTCAGCCTATAGGACCTGACTCTCTGCCCCAGAAAACAGAGGTGGAAACCAATCCTGCCTGCCCAGCAGCTGGCAAAGGTTAACAAGCCAGATAATTTCTGTTAATTCCAGCCTCTAGATGATGATAATGAGACACTGTGGCAGCAGCAGTGAGTTCTGCTGAGCAGCCTGGGAGCATCAGACCCAAGTGTCAGATCTTCCTGTATAAAAGGGGTATGAGAGTTTTCTCAAAAAAAAAAAAATGTTTTCTATGGTTTTCTATGGTTTTCTATGTTCACATCCTCCACTTGGAAATCAACTCTGGCATTGCAGCATGATGGCATTCTGTAGCCAAAATCTACTGTTTCATTCTGTAAATTTTTCCAGTACACATAATTACTACTTGTGCACATCTGCTTGTAGAATTCATTCTGTGGAGAAGCCCAGGCTCCATCAGCAATCATGTTTTAAGGCTTTCAAGCACACAAGAGTCCACATGAAAAAAAAAATAAAGCAGAGGTATTAGTCATTTAGTAGAAAAGGCAATTATCGTTCAAGTAGATTTGATCTTTGAATATTGCTGTAATGACTAAAATGACATAAGTTAACTTCAAAATAAGTATGCTGCCTGTGATATGCCTGCTCTCTCTGAGAATATTTGCTAACAGCATTTTGTCAGCACAGCAGGGAGCTGGTCTTGTGGTCCCCCTGCTCTTGCCAGGCTCTCAATGAGAGGGCTTGACCTGCAGCTGTAACAAGGGAAAATTTAGCACCTTAATAACAGGTTTTTTCATTATGGTTCTGTGAGTGACTAATATATGCCTTTTCTTTTACTGCTGGCATCTTCCCTTTACTCATAACCATTAACACATACTACTAATACTACATAGATACAGTAGTCATACGATACAGAAAAGAAACCAAATTCAAACATATACATATAGTCATTATTTTTTCTATTTATATCACACAAGTGCATGCTGCTTATCACATATTTATATCTCTATAGATAAAAAAATCTGTGTATAACAAGTATACAGAAAACCTAACATTTTGATATTGATATCAGTCCTTATTGAAGAATCCCTACTGTTCTGCCAGCCTGCAGTGTTGCTCTCACGCCTCACCAGCAGCTTCATTACGCTGCTATTTAATTTTCTATGAGTATTTCAAACAAGTCGTGCTTCAGCTGAGTGCAGGCAGCTCTGAGTGCTGAATTAAACAGACCCACTGCCTCGGCTTGTAAAAGAAAGTGGTTGTTGCTCTTGCTCTGTTATGAGCACGCAGCTGCTCTGCCATCATCTCAGTCCAAAGGATGATGGGTGTTAGCCCTAAGACAGGGGAAATCATATCCAAAACCAAGAATGACTAAAGTTTGCGGTGCTGTGGGGGGTTTTAACGCAATTCTCTGCCGCTCTGACGGCCTTTCCCGCCTGCAGCCCTGGGCGGGTGCCGGGGCTCGGAGCAGGATGCGCAGTGCCCCAGCTCCATGGCGGTGCAGAAGCGCATCGACTGCCACCCGCAGCCCGGGGCGTCCCAGGAGGCCTGCGAGGCTCGGGGCTGCACCTGGTGCTCCACCGATGTGCCCAACGCTCCCTGGTGCTTCTTCCCCGAGGACAGTCCCTATGGCTACGCCCGCAGTGGGAACGCCGAGCAGACGGACAGAGGCTGGAGGTGAGTGCGTGCGGCTCCTCGGGCACTGCATGGCCCTGCCCCATGGCCACTGCTGCCCAAGGCTTTCCCCAGCGGATCCCATACACGGGTGACAAGGAGGGTAAGGGACACCTTTCCCTGTGCCTATGCTGTAGGACTGGGGCTTCTCTCACCACACCTCGGGTGAGGAATCAGCTGCAGGCACAGAGTGGTCCCTTCCACCCTGGGAGCTGTGTCCCAGGAAACCATGAGGTCTTCTTTCTTTGGTGGCCCCTGTTTTATCCATCAACATCAAGGAGGGCCTAAACTGACCTCAGGGATTATTTCTCTCAATAAGTCAATTGAGAGAATATTTTTAAAGAGCTGACACAGAGTAGCTGGGTGGTTCCCCAGCCTGCCCCAGGGTGGTCTCAGCCAGTGGTCCATCGTGGTGGGTACCAGCCTGTGTTTGCACTGCAGAGTCACACTGAACAAGCGACAGGCCTTGACCCTCTTCGGAAATGACATTTCCCCAATTGTCTTGGAAGTGGAGTTCCAGACAAGGGACAGACTCCGGTTCAGGGTGAGTACCTGGGGGGTTGGAATCATTTAATCAAAGCAGCACATGTTAAGGAGTGAGCTGACCTGCCCCTGCTCCCCTTGCTGTAGCTCTACGACCCCAACAAGCAGCGGTTTGAAGTCCCACTGAAGATCAGCAGCCCTGGGGTCACTGCTGAAGAAGCCAACTATGAGGTGGAGTTCTCAGATGATTCCACACACTTCAGGATCAAGAGGAAAAGCACTGGCACCGTGCTGTGAGTACTACACATGAGTCATATAGCTTTTTGAAGCTATGGGGTGAGCACTGTTTCCTTACACACTGTTGCTTCGGTCGGTGTGATAAGGGGTTGTAGGCAAACTGAAGGTGGTGTAAATGCAGATTTGTGCCTTGTCCCTGAAGGACTTTCATTATTAATGGGGATATGTGCCTTATAACAGACAGTTATCTGTATGCAGGTATAAAAGTTAATTCAGTAAGACAAAACTTATGAGGCTACAATTCCATGGCTTGAGATGCTGGTAAACTCAACCCATCAAAGCACTGAGATAAGATTTCTGAAATTTGAGGTGTCAGGAACTGAACACCAGCACTCTCCAGCAGGCAGGTGTAGGAAACTCAGAGCAATGGAAGCCACGAGCCTCTAATTTCCACTGATGTCAGTGAATGGCACTGGCTCTGGTCTGTCCCTCTGCAAAAAACCCCATTTGTTTTCTCAAGATAGCACTGTAAGTTTAACTTCAGCAAAAGCTCCCCTCACTAACAAATGTCACCAGGTGTCATAATTTCCCCTTTCCTTGGCTTCTATCAACCTTGGCTTCCACCATCAATCAAGGTGCATTCATGTCCATTGCTTTTGGGAATGCAGCAGTGAGCAATTTAAGGATGGCTTAAATGAGTGATGCAAATAAGACAATACAATCTCTAGAATGGTCTGCAGATGAAACCATCATACTGGGTTTTTAATGAGCTGACCATTCTTTTGAACTACAGCCTTATGGCATCTCTTTATACACGTCACAGTCAATTCTGTAAAGTTTGATTTATGCAAGCTATTTAAAATGAATGTATTATACACTACTCTGATAACAAAAATAATTTCTCATTAGACTTAACAGCTCTGTGTGAACAGTGGGCTTTTGTTAAAGGCCCAGTTTTCTTCTTTCTGTAGAGGCTTGTTAATTGGAATGCTCATGTAAGGGATGAATGCATAACAAGTGGCTAGCTCATGGCCCATTCCCATTCAGCCCCCCTCACCTTCACCCAGACCCCAAGGGTTTAGCCCTGTTTGATCAAACTTGAGATGTCCCAGCTAAGGGAAGGGGCCTGCCTTGCAGCAGATGCAGCCAAAGGCACAACTCCAGTGACAGGCAGGGGAGCACAAGTTGGTCCCCACTGACCAGGTTTCCAGGAGAGCACATTCAGTTCCCTGTTGTGGGCCTGGGGAAGCCTCCTCCATTCCCCGTCATCTCCTTGTGCACCAAGGCCCATGCCCAGCAGCAGCAGAGGTGTGGGCTGCAGCAATGCTGTGCTGCAGAGCCCAGGGAGGCAGAGGGCAGCCTTGGTTTGCAGCACTGGCACAGCATCAGCAGTGATGCTCTGCTCTCCAGCATCCCTGTGGGAAATTGTACACTCCCTCCAGGCAGGTAAAGGAGTGCTCCTGAGACCCAGCCAACCCCAAAAAGAGGAAATTGTGAGTGAATATAATGCACAAATAATGGACTTCTATCCTGCAAGCAATGGCAAGGCTGCTCCCAAAATATTCTCACCAGCAGAGACACAGGATTTTGTGCAGAGAAAGGAAAATCATATGTACCTGGGAATTCTTGTTTCATGTGAAATGGCATAGCCAGTACTGTAGACTGAAGGATCCTGTCAGGGAGCCATTCCTCTCACAGCTCAATGATATTTAGTTTAGTTATATTCCCTGTGTGAGGAGCAAAACTGCTTCCCCTTCATTTGTTTGCCTGTCCGTCCTGTCAGAGTGAGGAAATGCAGGTGTTCAGAGATAGCTCCACAGCCTGTCTTAGAGGGATTTGCAATCTCTTTAGCCACCAAAAAAAGCTATGCAGATGGAATCTTTCAAAACAGGAAAGCAGGTTATATATCCTGGCATGAAAGCTATGGGTGGCTGCATTTACTTTACTGGAAAGGATGGACTCTCAGCAATCAGCATTATAGAAACACCCCTTGGTGTTTCTATAAAACCTGGACCCTTGACTGGCTGGGTCCAGGAGTGCACTGGTGGCATCTGGCATGTTAAGTAGATTTTCATGTTAGTTCAACCTCCCCAAAGGCAGGTTTGAATGTTAAGACCCAAATCTTTTCCTTAGGGCTCCTTCCAGAAGGGGAAGCAGCTGCTCCAGGGCACCAAGCTGCACAGCTGGTGGCCTCTGTGCCTGGGCCAGGTTAGGGCAGGCTGTGTGGGAGAGTGTCCCTGAGAAACAGGCAAGTGTCTGACACCTGGAGGGACTTTAGCCTCCTATTTGAAGATGTGAACAGCCATGGCCTGTCTCAATGAACAGCTGAATCAATTGTTGATTTCCGTATGCACACAAACACTGCTCAGAACAGTTGATGTGAGCAAATAAAGCCTCTTCAACAGCTGCTGCAGTTGCACTCCCCAGGTGTGGGTGGATGATAACTTGTTTCTGCACCAAACCAGGTCAGGATTCTCTGCTGGACCTTTTAAATATTTCTGAGGAAAGCTTTCCCATAGTAAAGCAATCCTAGATCCTCAGAAATCTGCTTTTCATTATACTTCTTATCCCTTGCTAGCAGAGCCATGCTGCTGGATGACTTACCCCCTAAAAAAGCCTAAATTCCCTCATGATGCCCAGCATGCTCTGTCACTGCTGACAGTCTACCTGGGAAGGAAGCAGCCTGTTCCAAGCAGAAACACAGTTTAGCTTTGGGTTGCTCTTTCAAAGTCCACACCTGTATTTCCCTACCCTCCTTTCTGAGCTGCAGTCTGTCCTGCCATCCATGTCTTTCTGTTGTAGGCTGTGAAGCAGTGTGGTGTCAGGCTTCTGTCTGTCTGCTTGATAGAAAACCCCATCCCTGCTCTGCCACTCATGTGCACAAAGCCTCCTCCTTGTGAGGAATGATTTCATTCCACATTGGAAATGCTGCAGGGGAGAGGCCGAGGAGGCTTTGAGTGTGCTTCACGGGCGTTTCTCACGCTCACTGCATGCAGGGACGCAGAGCTGAGCTACCCAAGGAGTGCAGGACAAACTCAGGGCTCTGTGTAATCACAATAACAGGGGAGAGGAATAAGCTGTGTGAGGGGAGAGACATTAACAGCTGATTGCAAAATTCATGCAGAGCCAGGAGCTAGAATAAAAGGCCAAGTCCTGCTACATTTTCAGCTTGCTCCAGTGTAATCAGTTGACAGCTGCTGCTTTGCCTGCATGGGGTGAAAATTAGCCAGAGTCATGTAGGGAGATGATCCAGGCACTGCTGGGGGCTGTCTCCCTTTGTCCTCCCAGTAATGCTTCTTGGCTTACTCCCTCTTTCTCCTTCTCATCCACTGCTGTCCTGTTCTCTGTCCCATCCCATTCTGCCTCCTGCTCTGCTTTTCACCCTCTCCAATGCTCCTGCTATTTTGCCACTAGCCAGGAAAAGTCGTTTTCTGTGCCAGTAGCTGTCCAAAGCCATGAGGGTAAAGACATGCCATGTCTGTGCATTCACTAGGGACATGCCAGGGGGATCAGATGAGACACGGCAAAGCTTCTGCTCCCATCCAGACATCAGGTGCTTTCTGTTTTCCACGAGAAAACTAGAAACTGCATCTGATTTAAGGCTGCAACCTTAAATCACAGTTCTGAACCATGTGGGATAGGGACTAGTGCATGGATCTCCTGCTCCAGAGGTGAAGCTCCCAAACTACCATTTTTGTTGGGCAGTGGAGATTACAGGGAGCCTCTTTTCACTCCTGTCATACTTGGAAAATAACTGTTTTGGCAAAATTGGTGTGGTCAGTGGAAAAATGTTTTGTCAAGAGATTGGCTTTAGTTTAGTAAATTCTTGCTTAGGATGTCCTGGTTGATCTTGCAGCTCTAATGGGAAACTGTCTCATCATTGGCCAGGGCCCTACATTAGTAAAAAGAGCAGAGAAAATACTGTGTTGTAATAAGGCAAGTGAGGAAGCTAAACAGCCTGTGAGTTGTTTTGTGGCACATACACTCAGGTTAAGTGCTGTTCTTCTTTCTGCTCTGGGCACACTAACAACAGCAACCTCTGGAGGAGGTAGTATCAACTGAGAGCATGAAGGCTCCAAGAAAGCATAGATTTTCTCAAGAACAGAGACTAAAAGGCTGGGAACTGTTTGCTTTAAGACAGTGATAAATAACAAACACATGCTCATTTTGCAGTGTGTGATTACTCTGTGGGACTCATTGCCCCAGGGCAGCACTGGCACAGGAGGCCTAGCAGGATACACATTCAAACATAATAAAAAAATCATCTGTAGGAAAATAAAACCCCCAAATACTTTTGTCTCCATGCTTCACAACATCAGTTAATTCTATGAAAACAGCCAGAAACTTCCTCCATAAGGAGATTATTGCAAGACTGGCTCTGAGTGACATCTTATGCCTTCCTTAGTGATATCTGGCCTGGGCCATTGCTGGAGACAGGCTGCAGAGGGACGGACTACTGATTTGATTCTCCACTTTAATATCCTGACTTTTCCTTTTTGATGTCACACAAATAATGGAAGGCAGAACATTTTTTTTACAAGCCAGATAGGGACTACTTTCTATTAAGCATTTGGAGTACCTTGTTGCTATTGCGTTTCGGAATATACAGCACAAATAACCAAAACCTAATCAAGATTTTCCCTAATTTCTAAAAAGGCTGCTGCAGAGTTCAGCTGCCTTTTTAATTGTTTGTGGTAGTTAGCACAGACACCACTTAGCATGAAGATATTTTTACATGGGCAAGGCTATTAGAATGATTTATAATGCTATTGTCATAACTGCAGTTTTGCTGAAAGCAAGGGGAAGAAATTGTATGCATCATGGGTAGAATGGGTTTGTTCCTGGTTCTAGTTTGTAAGAACCATTATTTTAGTCTTCTAATCATTATGTTACCTAGGCAAGAAGTATTGTGGATATATCACTTACCCAAGTGTTTTTCAGAGCAAAAATTCAGAATTGTATATTCAGTGAGTTGCAGGATATTTTCTGATATCACAACAATGAATGCAGTGGAAGTAGAGCAGAACTGTGTCAATAACTGTGAATATACTCTGCACTTCTTTTTTTTTTTTTTAATATAATGTTTGTGGAAAATCTGTTAATTATTCCTGTTCATTTTGTCCACCTACTTGACAAATCACCTTTAAAGTAAGATAAACATATCAAAAAATATTCAGTTGTGGTGGGCTTTCTGCACTCCAGTGGTTTCCCAAGACTTACAGCTAAGAAGGAATACAGCTGTTGTGAAACAGTGTTATTGTTTAATCCTAGCCAGCAACCAAGCACCACACAGCTGCTTGCTCACTCCTGCCTGAAAGATGAAGAGAATTGGAGGGGTAAAAGTGAGAAAACTCATGGGTTGAGACAAGAACAGTTTAATAACAGAAAAAAAAGTGGTACTAGTAATAATAATAATAATAGTAATAATAATAATAGTAATAGTAATAATAATAACATTTTAAAAGGAAAATAACAGAGAGAAAAATAAAACCCAAGAAAGAAAATTGATGCAAATGACAACAATTACTCACTGCCATCTGACTGATGTCTAGCAGTCCCTGAGCAGCAATCTCAGCAGTCTCCCAGCCAACTTTCCTGAGCTACTTTTATTGCTCAGCATGAAGCCATATGGTATGGGGTATCCCTTGGGTCAGTTGAGGCCAACTATCCCAGCTGTGTCCCCTCACTGCTACTTGTGCACTCCCAGCCTCCTTGCTCGTGGGGCAGTGTAAGGGGCAGCAAAACCCTGTTGTGCTCTGTTAAGAACTGCTCAGCAGTAGCTGAGCCATCCCTGAATTATCAACAGCTTCAGCACAAATCCAAACCACACACCCCATACCAGCTACTATGAGAAAGGTTAACTCCAGCCAAAACCAGCAGTCAGTGGAAATATTTTTAACAATCTGAGATCAGTGGAAAACCATGGAGATCTGGGCTCCTAAGGTGATGCTCTTCAGCAGCTTAAGTGTGTTGAGTCAATCAGTGTATTGGAGGTTCATTGGAAAATAGGGTGTGTACTCCTCACTCCCTAAGGTGCTTTAGCACTTCATGGGCAGCCTGTGCAAACCATGGTAGCCCAGGCCCTCTGGAAGGGTGTGTCCAAGCTTTTCCAGGATGCCTAGATCCCCTTTTTGGATAGCCGTGTGAAGTGCAACTAAATTTGCACACAGATAATATACAGGGTAGTCTGGAGGCCAGGAAAAGCAGATGTTATAGAGGACATTTTCTCCACCTGACTGAGTGGACCAATTGTTTACAACCTAAAATAATGAGCTCAGTTCTCCAGGATTCATTGCAGTGGGAAGAAAAAAAAAGACCAAACCTCTCTCAACTTAAAATTATTTTTGAATGTCCAGATAATGCATGATGCCTGTCCTAATAATGTATCATATATGTCCCAAGTCTCCTAGTTCTGGAGGCTTTGTAAGAGCACCTTTAGAAGTGCCACCAGCTGGTTGCTCATGGCAGGTGAATCAGTGCTTTGAGCCATTGCGCACACTGCAGTCATTGGCCTCTAATAAACCTCCACAGCGCACTTGTTCAGAGAGGTCATGTCGAGTCTCTATTACAAACGACTGATTATTGTGCCCCTGAAAACCATCTTGCACAGCCTTTTAGTCATCCTCCTTAAACACGGTCACAATGTTAGTCATGAACTACACCTTCAATATGAGCAGGATGTTTTATCTATCTGCCTACTCACCTTCCTTTAATACTCCTTCCTTGGTCCACTCCAGTTATGTTTCATCCTGATAGCCAGTGGCTTGACTGCTGGGTGTGAGAGTTGTTCCTTTGCTGGCCAGAAATGTTAGTTTTTACAGAGATCTTTTCAATCTGAGTCATTCTTTTTTCCTAATAAGAGGTTAAAAATTAGAGAGGCTTACTCTTTAGTATTGTACACTGTTGCAATAGGACACAAAATAAAGATGCTTGACTCCAATCAGAAGGCAGTAGAAATCAGAAGCTTTATTTACAATTCATTCAGCCCTTTTATAACATGCTGGGCTAAGAAGACACATTATTGGTCCATAGGAATGAGACTTCTCCCATTGGCTAAGTAACAGAAATAGCAAACAACACCTGTTGTTATGGGAAAGGAATATTGTTTAAACAAGGTTGTTTTGGGAAAAAGAAAACTGTTGAAAAGTTTCCCTTGAGAAGAGCTAGCAATTCTCAGGCTCAGAAAATATTGTCCACAGTGCACCATGTATGGAAGAAAAGAGCAGCTTTTATCAATTAGACTCCTTGGACAGACAGCAGCTGACTGTTCACAGACAATGGGCCACAGGCAGATGTGTGGGGAGGCTGGTTTGTATTTCCATTGGCAGGAGTGTTCCTACCACAGACACATTAACAGGTTAAAACTTTCAGCAGTAAATGTGACTGCAGCTATTACCTCTTATCCAAAAAAGAAGGGTTCTTGTCCTCATAGACTTTGCCTTGTCTAACTTCTAGCAGGGGTTGCATTTTTGACAGTGAGCATCTGTTCACCTGTGGTTTTACATTTTTTAGACCCCTTCTGTTGTCCATCACAGTGCTTTTATGTTTCATAGGACTCTTGGAGGAGAACCACACTAATTCCTGCAGACATGATGCCATTTTATGCTCCCTTCCTGTTTTGTTCCTTCTGTCTGCTTTAAACCAGCAGGAGGGAAGGTGGGAGAAATATGACATTTTCTTTTATTGTATCCAAGGGCTTAAGGAATGGCAGACATAATTTTTTTTTTTTTTCATTTAAATGATTGCTCTTTGCTAACCCCACATGAGCAAACACATAAAGTAGCACAACAGCCTACCACACTGTGCTGGAGAACACAAGGACTCTGGAAGCTGTTTGGGAGTGAAGGCAGAGAATAGTGCCAGGGGAAAACCTGTTCATACTTTCCTTCAGATGGAGATGACATAATGATGCCCAGAAAAAAAAAAAAGACAGTCATTACCAGCCTTTTAATGTCATGGTGAATACTATATTTAGCACATAGCTATGCTGGCATGCAGAGGTCTAGGGAAGACAAGGCTGATGAGGAGCAGTGCTGGTGGCAGAGCATGGGGAGCTGTGCTGGTGGGGGTGGCAGCCCCCAGGGAGCTGAGCCATGGAGGGATGCAGAGCAGGGCACTGTTATGGCAATGTTGACAGTTGCCTGAAGGAATGCATGAGTCATAAACCAGTTTCTCCACAGCATGTAAAGATAAGGTGGGGCAGAGGGCTTGTTCCTAAGGTAGTGTACATCACCCCAGTGACCTTCCTGGTCAGGGAAGGGCCTTGCTGAGCTGAAGGAATATTTTAATACCATGGTAACACTAAGTGTTCTCATGATAGGGAATGTCCATGCTATAATGTGGGTACCACAAATGTACAAAACCTCATGTCCTCTGAACAGACATCATGAGGAGAGCTCAATGACTTAGGACAGATATTTAAACTCTTCCCAAAGCATTTCCCCTCTGGCATAGTTTGAGCTTTTCATAACCCTGTGGTCTGCTCAGAGCAGTGACCCTTCCTGTCTTGGCACAGAGCAGAGCTGTGTAAAGCTCTCCTTTGGGCAGGAATTCAGCTCTAGAGCCCATCCCTGTTCCTACAAAGCAACTGCTTCTTGCAGAATGGCCTCTATTTGTCAAGGACTGGATCTGATTCTCAGGGGTGTTTTGCATGCATAACCCTCCTAAAAGAAAATAGTTCTATTCAGTACTGCATGTAGGTGGAGATGATGGAAAGGAGGGAGGGAGGGGTTCCTGTAGACAAAAAAAAAAATCAAAAAAACCAAAAAAAACCAAACCAAAACAAAAAAACCCCCCACCAAATTCTTACTTTTCCTGCTTGTAAGAAAGGGCAAATAGTCTTTTAAAAAATACACAGACCCTTTTCTACCTGTGTGTGACTTTGGATTTGTCTAGGAAAATTTAGGGATAGTTTGTACCTGCATTTTGCATGGAGAGGCAAGGGAGTGCCTTAAGCATCCCCATGAGTGGCTGTCCTTGCAGCCTCGTGGGGAGAGCCCAGCAGTGTGGTGGGAGCAGTGGTGCCCTCCCAGTCCTCCCAGCAGCAGGGACTTGTCCCCAGGCAGGGGTGCTGGTGGCACAGGTGCCAGGCCACCCACCAGAGCACTCCCCTCATAGGGGTAGAGCTGCTCCCCACCAACACAACCGTCTCCCATTTCTCTGATTTACCAGTCAATTTGATCAACCATTTAATTTTGTCAAAATCATTGACAGAAGAACATTAAAAGGAGAGTTATGCCACTTCTGTGCTCTATGGCTTGGGCTCATTTATTTTAATTAGCTGTAACAAATTCATGGTTAAACAAGGCTCGAGAGGGTGCTATCTAAATGAGCTACTCATGGCATACACAGGACCATTAACAAAACACTTCTCCACAGCTTGACTATGTTCTCCCCCATCTAACTTACAGCTCATTATAGCTCTAGAGATAGGAAACAGAATGTATCACCTAATTAAAATGTGAGCTTGTGTCCACAGATGATTCAATAGAAATAAATGCGTTAAGTTGGTGAGAAAAGCAGTACAGAGTCATCATGGTAAAAACATCTTGTTCAAGCAGAGTCTGGAAAAAGCTATACTTCTATTTTAGGCACCTGCATGAAGTTAGAGGTATTCAGGTCCTGATACAGTAAAACATTAAAAAAAGCTGTTGATATCTGAAAAATAGGTAAAATGTCTGTTGTTCTCATTAAGTATTCTGAACTCCACTGTGTAATAATTTTTAGCCTTCATGTTGGTTGTCATAGAAATAGCATAAGCAACCACTTATTTTGGTAATAGATTTATAGTCTGTCTTCTGTTGTTTTAGTTGCTCTTTTCAAAAATTATATTGATGCTTTTTTTTTTTGCATAAGTAGATGAGATATCTTCAACCATTGCAAGATGAATTTTATGTTAGATTAAGCATGTTAGACACATGCATAGAATTTAATGGATTTTTAATATTGTTATTCTCCAAAATACATAAGAAGTATAAATAGCCAGACATGAACTTAAAGTGATACCTTCCAAAGAGAAGAAAGCTAATCCTGTCTCCCTCTGTTTGTCACAGGTGGGACAGTCCCCTGGTTGATCTGTTTTTCTCCAACCAGTTCCTCCAGATCACCACCACTGTGCCATCCACTTCTGTGTATGGGTTTGGTGAGCACGAGCACCCAACCTTCAAGCACAACATGGACTTTGTTACCTATGGCATGTTCTCCAGGGACCAGGCACCAACGGTAATTCACTCTATGCAACACTTTGACCTACCCTGTGTCACCAAAAGGAGGTGGCAAACATGGAATGTCACAAGCTTCCCAGGTAGCATCAGTTCTAATTAAAGATGCAGCCATTAATTGCTTTGAGGGAACTTTGAAACCTTTTATCAGAACCTTTCTCACCTTTCTCACTTTTTCAGAAAAAAAAGTATATTGTGTGCCAAGATCCTGGTTCAGGAGAGCTTTGCAGTTCACGCTTGGATCAATCCCTGTTCATCCAAACAAGCTGGACTCCAGCAGGACTCATTAGATCTTTGGCTGAACTGGAGTTAGTGGTTGATGAGTCTGTTTTAACTAGAAAAGTGATTCTTACTCCTGTTGTTTTGAAGGGTTTGGCAGAATATCAAAGGTTTAGCTGAAAAAGACTAAAAAATTCCACTGTGATAAGGCAGAAAAAACCCCAAATTTTCTGTCAATTTGATTTCACAGCAATTTAGATAAAAAAATCCCCAATCTTTCAAAATAAGTCTCTAAATATGAATGAATTTATTTCCTTGTCTGTGCATATGTAACCACCTGACAAAAGCTATGAAAAATAGCAAAGTCAAGTCATACCTCATGTGTTTATGTTTCAGTCATTTGCCAACCTCTATGGAGTTCACCCTTTCTATATGTGTGTAGAACCAGACTCCAATGCCCACGGTGTTCTCCTTCTGAACTCCAATGCACAAGGTAAAAAGATACATGGATTCCCCATATAGACTGCATATAGAAATATGATAGATTAGTAAGTATAAAATACTCTTTTACTAATTGCTTTTTCAATGTGATACAAGTATGAGTGACTACACCCTAACTAAGCTTCCAGGACTAATAGATTTTTCAGAGGGATTTCAGTAGAATGAATTTTTAACAAGGAATTTGGGCATTTTTAGCCATTTTCAGGGAAAATACATTCTTAAAAATTTTTATGAAAATAGATGCAAATAGAGGGAAAGAAGAAGGTGGAAGAAATTTCCTCTGAGATTGGCATAATGAAATCAAATCAATTTAGGTTAGTCTTATATTCTGTCTTTGGAGAATAGTTTTGTATGTTGCCATGGTCACCTTACTGCATTAATCTAGTGGTATAATTTCAGAAAAGGGGAATCTTCACTTAGTCTATAAAATCAGTTTTACCTGGAAGGCAATGGCTTTCAATAAGATTAAAATAGCAGAGAGGAACCCTAAACCCATACTTGTTGATCCTTTATATATATATATGAAACTGAGACAAATGAATCTATGCAATCTACACTGTGGGGTTTTGTGATTTATTGCTGCACCATGCCAATCTGAAAGCAGAGATTACAGAAACACTGGGCAATGGCCTGCCTACCTTCAGGCCCTGTTGGCTCATCCAGTCATACCCACGAGGTGTACAGAAGAGCCCAGTGTGCACACAACTAGGATGGATAGAATAGAATAGAATAGAATAGAATAGAATAGAATAGAATAGAATAGAATAGAATAGAATAGAATAGAATAGAATAGAATAGAATAGAATAGAATAGAATAGAATAGAATAGAATAGAATAGAATAGAATAGAATAGAATAGAATAGAATAGAATAGAATAGAATAGAATAGAATAGAATAGAATAGAATAGAATAGAATAGAATAGAATAGAATAGAATAGAATAGAATAGAATAGAATAGAATAGAATAGAATAGAATAGAATAGAATAGAATAGAATAGAATAGAATAGAATAGAATAGAATAGAATAGAATAGAATAGAATAGAATAGAATAGAATAGAATAGAATAGAATAGAATAGAATAGAATAGAATAGAATAGAATAGAATAGAATAGAATAGAATAGAATAGAATAGAATAGAATAGAATAGAATAGAATAGAATAGAATAGAATAGAATAGAATAGAATAGAATAGAATAGAATAGAATAGAATAGAATAGAATAGAATAGAATAGAATAGAATAGAATAGAATAGAATAGAATAGAATAGAATAGAATAGAATAGAATAGAATAGAATAGAATAGAATAGAATAGAATAGAATAGAATAGAATAGAATATTTCAGTTGGAAGGAACATAAAACATACTTGTAGTACAACTGCTTGAACACTTCAGGGCTGACCAAAAGCTAAACATGTTGTTAAAGTGTTGTCCAAAGGCCTCTTAAGCACTGACAGGCTTGAGGCATCAACATCTCTGGGAAGCCTGTTCCAGCATTTGCCCACCCTCACTAAGGAAATGCCTCCTGATGTTGAGTCTCAACCTCCCCTGATGCATTCTTGACCTATTCCCATGTATAGTGAAGAGCTGGTTTTTACTGAGGACATTTCTTTTCTGTTTTAGATGTCACTCTATCTCCAAACCCATCCTTAACTTTCCGCACTATTGGAGGGATCCTTGACTTCTATCTCTTCTTGGGACCAACTCCTGAAAATGTGGTTCAGCAATACACTGAGGTTAGTAGAGTGAGGTTAGCCATGTGCACATGGCACATGGAGCAGTGCCTTGTAACACAGTCCTGTCAGTATCTGGTGGTATCAGTGGGTAGTGCAGCCAAAACTTTATCCTGATCCATTCATACAAAGCCACAGCTTCAGATCCATGGGAAAACTGGCATATGCTCAAGCATCTGTGAACAGTCTGTCTGAGTGTTGCAGGCTGGCTGAGTGTTCAGTGCACATCTCCAGCCTTTCCTGCAATATGTCAGGGTGGGATGCAGGAATGCACTAAAGGGATGCAATGATTAGAAAGAAATCTGTCTAAGCTTACTTCTCTCTGGGCCGTCACAGTTTTATAGTCTTTGCTGTATGACATGACTGCATTTTGACACTGCATGCCAAGAAAAAAACTAGGCAGAGCACAGATGGGAATGTTTGGGAACTTTACATATGCTGTATTTCAGAGGTATTGAGTGGACTTTAAAGTCTTTGAGCCTTTATTTGCTCGTGGAATTGCTTGCTGATTTGGGAGCCATCAGGCTGTTTTTTACTAATGAAAACCCATGTAATTGCATTGGAGAGCATAGAAGTGTAACAATGAATTTACTGCTGTCTCACAGAGTGTAACTACTTGCTATCCATTTTTTTCTAGATAACTGAGAGTACACATGCAAATGGCTGTTTTGGAAGTGTGCATGCAATTCTTATCTAAGTTAGGACTGTGTGGGAAAAAAGTAACAGATAACATGTTTTTCCTGGTCACCAAATGATGCTTCAACTGGGCCTTTCCACAGAAAACTTCCACCTCAGACCCAAGCTGTGTACATAAAGAAATCAGTGTCAAACCTAAAGAGTGTGGAGCAAAGCTAGAATAAGCATATTACCATGAGAAGAGGGTCACTGTGCAGACCCTGAGGATTAGGCTGCAACTGAAAGGCTGAACAGGGTAGGGCATCCCCAAGCCTGGCACTCAGAGCCCATGTGCATGTGCTCTGTCTTTCCTTGTGCCACCTCTCAAAGGGGCCTGAGCTCTGATCTTTAGCAAACATTTTGTCTTTCTTGGCTTTTTAAAGCCTCCATATCCTATGCTTGCCTTCTTTTAAAGTGCCTGTATGGGAACAGAAATATTGTGGTTTAGAGTGGGGGGAAAAAGAGGGTTTAGCCCAGAAGGAAGGTATTTCTAGGTTCTGGTTTGGTGAAGGAAGAGATAAGACTTGCTCATGCTGGTGTTTTGGGAAGGCTGGAGCTTCTCTGAGGTGGTGGACTCTGCTAGACCTTCCTTTTCCAAGGAGAGATTCAGGTGCTATCTCTCAGAGGTGAGAGGCTGATGGTGCACCTCCATGTCCTGGAGCAGGAGCAGCTGCACTGTTGCCTGGAGGTTTCCAGCTCCCTCTGCACATCATCCCCACCAGTTGTCTGTCATGATTTAAACTCAGCTGGCAACTCAGCCCCACACAGCCACTCGCTCACGCCCCCTCAGTGGGATGGGGGAGAAAATCCAAAGGGTAGAAGTGAGAAAATTTGTGGGTTGAGATAAAGACAGTTTAATGGGTAAAGCAAAACTGTGCATGCAAGCAAGGCAAAGCAAGAAATTCATTCACCAGTTCCCAGGTGTAGGAGGATGTTTAGCTACCCCCAGGAATCAGGGGAATGGCTGAACATGTGATTGTTACTGGGAAAGACAAATGCCATCACTCCAAATATCCTGCTCTCCCTTCCTCTTCCTCCAGATTTATGTGCCAGGTATGAAGCCATTTGATATGGAATATCCCTTGGGTCAGTGGACTCAGCTGTCTTGGCTGAGTCCCCTCCCACCTCCTTGTGTACCCCCAGCCTCCTCACTGGTGGTGTGGAGTAAGGGGTAAAGAAGGCCTTGACTCTGTGTAAGCACTGCAAAATCAAATATATCTCTGAATTATCATCACTATTTTTCGCACAAATCCAAAATACAGCCCATACAAGTTACTACAAAGAAAATTAACTATATCCCAGCCCAAACGAGCACACACCATCTCTGATGCCAGTGCCACAGACCAGCAAGCAAATTGGGTTTTAGCTTACACATAGGTAGTAAAACCAGGGGGAAAAAAAAGGAGGGAAAAAAAAATAAAGCAACTCTCCCCCAGGCTGGAGCTTTGATCCCCATTTCAAGGGAGTCAGTGCAGCACTATGATGGAAATTAGAGTCACGCCTGTTCCCTTTCAAAGTCTTTTACTTGTGTTTGAAGGCAGCGTTTCTGTGGCTTAGCAGGTGGTCAGCATCTGAAAATAAAATGAGAGAGTTCTCACTCCCCAGCTCATGGGTGGTGGCAGCTCACTTTCCATTCCTGTCTCTGGAAATGGAGCTGGAGCAAAGAAAACACGGTAAAGGAGGGCAGTGGGCATCTCCTAATGAGACATGTCACATGCCAGGACAAAAAAACCCTGTTCTGTATTCTTTGAGCTTGTGCTCAACTCTCTAGGGAATCTTAAAGAATGCATATTAGTACTTTCAATGTGAAATAATAACTTCTTCAGTAAACATCCTGAAATTCCAAGGTCAAAAATGTTACAATTACCATATTATTAGTCTCTAGGGTAATAATTTGGCTTTTATGTACAAGATGTGTGGGAAGGTGAAGGAGACAGAAAAGACTTTGTTTTTCAATTGTCTTTTCTGTCACACTGAGAGGATTTTCCCTGTGCAGTCATTGTCATGCTGTAGGGAAAGAGAAGGGGTAGAAAGGAGAAGTGTGATTGACATCTGCAAGGCAGTGTTCTGCAGCATGGCTGGGCTCTCTCAGCTGTTTGCATGGGTCTCCTCTGGGGAATCAGTGTTTTGGGAGCTCCTGGCTGCAGGGGCCCCTGGTGGGAGCAGGTTGCACCTCTGCAGAGCTTCTCGGTGGAATAGCACCTGCCTCACTCCTGTATGTTGCCTGTATGAGCCAGCATCTGGCCCAGTCACTGCTTTTTGCAGTGACTCATCTCTCCAGGATGGCCCCACTGGTGTGGCAGGGTGCCAGGTGATGGCAGGTCTGCAGCTGGGAGCTGTTTCCAGAGCAAAGTGCTTTACACCTTTCTCAAATGTTTTGTGCCGTTGCCTTCAGTGCCACTTCAATATCTGAGCCACCTCCCTGCCTCCAAAACAGTGAGTTAGGACAGCTTTGTTACAAAGCTCTTTATTGGGCCTCTGGAGTATGCAACATTTCCCCCCACACCTCTCCAGGGTGTCACCAGCACCCAAGGTGGACCACAACTTCTTGGCCAGAGCTGCTGGGTCCAGGCCATGCCAAGAGCCCTGCTTGTGGCTCTCTGTGTGGTGATCAGGGTTGATTGCAGCTGCCCTGCCAGAGCCACCAGCCTCTCTGTATCCTTGGAGTGAGGACATGTAACAGCAAAAGCTGTGGTGGCCCTGGATGCAGCTTGATTAAGGATAATCTCCTTTAAATGGACTCCAAGAGTGAGGCAAGGTGTGAGAAGGGAGCAGAGGGTAAATGCTGGTACCTCTGTCCCTCTACTGTGGGCTGCATGGAGCAGAGGTGAGCTGTAGGATGCATCCTGCCAGTGGCACCAGAGTGCTATAGCAGTAGCAGCAGCTACAGGGCATGTGCTGGGCATGGTTCCATGGGAAAGAGAAGCCTCCAGCCTGATTCTTCTGCTCCCTCCTGTCCCTGAGCCCAGCTGTGTGGGGTGTTACTCCTGCCACATCAAAGACATCTAAGATTGTCCTGCACAGCTCTCTATACATGACAGTGATCACTTTTTTCTCCTACTGCAGAAGAGGTTTGGTGTGCAGAACAGTTATGTAACACAAATATCACTTTTAAGGGCAAACACTCCATCTTGCAGGCGGGTGAGAAAAAGCAATAACAAGCCGAAGAGTTCAGGCACTGACCTGAGCCTGGCTGAGGCTCTGCAGTCACACCTAATACCAGGCCAACATTGCCAAGACCACTTGTGGCCTTTCAGACAGACCAGCAGTAGTGTGTGAGCTCCATAGCAAGACACTCAGGAGTGTTCAGATTCAAAACCCAGATATTTAATAGCTCTTGGGTAAAGGCCATGAATTTGTTATTTTATCACAAATTATCCAATAACAAGCTCTAAGTCTCCTAATTTTATTTGGAAAGAAAATTGCTGGTTTGCTTCCTCCTCACTGAAGTGTGGACTAGTTACAGATATAAGGGACCTCAAAGGTCTGTAGTCCACTCTCCTACTGAAGAGGTAACACAGGGAACCTACTGGTACATAGATTTTATCACAGATGATTCAGTGAGAGTCTCAAAGCTGAATTCCCCAAGAAGGAATAAACAACTGATAACTGTTTTGTACAGCAAAAACCAGTATTTGAAAACCCTGGCATTGAAAATCCTCAAATTTTTTATATTCTTGAGGTTGTGAGCATCTTCTTTATGGTCCAGCAGCTGCAGGGCCTTTCTTTTTGCTCTCCTAAATCAAAGCTTAGCTTCTGTTAACAGACTTTGAGTGAAGGTTACCCTCTAACTGACTAGGTGCCCACAGCACTCAGCTGCTTGCCTTAGTCATAGCAGATGAGCTGGATGCAGATACATGGGCCATAGGAGCACCTGTGGAATTTAGCCATTGTGTAACTGTACAGAAACACTAAACCCAGTGCATTAACCCACTTGGGTTTTATAGTTTCCTCCTATAACTCCACTTTGAAGAAAGGGAGTTGAAGCAAATACCAACCTTCAGAAATCATTTTGTGTGGCTAATTAGGGTGTAAGATTAGCAATCTGCATTGCTGGACATCTCAGCTCCTTTGTGAGCTCAGGAAAGAGTATCTCTCTCCACCTCTGTGATATAAAGGTATAACTCTGCAACTGTCTCTCTCTCTCTTTGGTTGTAGTGTTAGCAGAATAGTATCCTGATTTACTCTATGGAATTTATAACCTAGTTCACATCATTGATGCTCATATTAGTAACATTTTTTGTCCAATAATCCAACACAGGGAAAATGAATACAGATCACCTACTGCCTGGACATAGATTTTATCTGTTAGATATTCTTGTTTCCACTGAACTTAATTCTTACCACAAAATGCTTCCAGGGTACCTCCTCAATACATCAGCTCTCAGGTGGCTCTGAAAAAAGTGAAAAAAAAAATATATATATATACATAGTGCCAAGTTATGTAAACAGGGAAAAACTAGCAGTGAATTTATTAAACACCAGGAGTTATTTAAGAAGCAAATGCAGGAAGACTTCTGGAATAGAAAATAGGATTATTATTTTTTTTTTACTATTTTTGCACTACCATATCTTTGTGCTTTCCCCCCCCCCTCATTTTGGATACCCCATATGTTTGCTGTTTCTGCATTTTCCTCCCTCAGTTCCCCTGCCATGCCCCATCTACCTTTTCTGATTCAATGGGAGTCAATTTTGCCAAGCAGGCTTTCTCTGGCTGCTGCACTTTCTAATCATTTGTATGCAGAATGCAATCTATATGAATTAACTAGATCCTAAATATATATCAAATCCAACTTGAGTTTTCAGTTTTGCAAAATTACATTCCTGCCTCTGCTGATCCATCTGTGAGTGGGTACCATATGTCAGTTACTTTATCAGGAAGCTTCAGGGGGATCCATTAGAGAGAGTCTGCAGCATAATTAGAAAAAAGAACATTTGTTTTCCCAGCTGCCCTGTTTTCATCCTTGCTCTTCAAATGTTCTGCTGGTTTCAATTAAGCTCACTGTAGATGCACCAGCCTGGTGAACCTGGAGAACTAATTGCTTTAAAAAGTTAATATCTTCCTTGCAAGGTAGATATTTTTCTATTGGTTCAGCTGTAATCCCAAACTCCTCAAGGGATGCTGTCACAAAATACTGTTTCTCTCTGTGATCCACAATGGCACAGCACCATCCCATGAAGGGGAGCAGGTGAACCTCAGCAAATCCCAGTGCTGGGGACATGCCCTTTTGGAAGGGCTCTGACTGACGCATCAGTGGCCACAGCTCCACCTCCAGCCCCACTGCTCTCCACCTGGATGTTTGATAGGACATGGAGGGAGAAGCCAATCCCAAACCAACTCCTGAAATATGTTGTATTGGAAATGTCCCAGACTGACTGTCCTCCCCAGGCAGGAGTGACCTGGGGTGTCACAGCAGATCCCACTGCTTCTGCCCAGGCTGGTCACCCCTCTCCCATTTCTCAGCCTGCTTGGGAAAAGGCAGCAGATGCCATGCAGACATCCTGCCAGGGCACAGGGCTCTGCATTTAGCTGCAGGATTAATATTTATCAGCAGGTTTTCCCTATTTCTCTTGTCCAAGATGAGAAGCCTGTGCACAAAGCATTTTATTTCATTAGGGAGTTCTTTTGTTTTGGTCTGTTTTTTTAACCTTGTTTGTAGAGGTCATTCCCTGTTTGCAATAGAGAAAGCAAGGGCAAAATAGGCATCTGCTTTAGGAGCACAAAATGGTGGGTTCACAAAGCTCATCATGCAGCCTTTGCTGGTCTACAACAAGATCTGCTGCCTCCTCAGATGAATTTATCCTTAACATGGTGAGTGTGGATGTGACAGAGAAGACTTCTTGCCCTGAGGCTTGCCATGCTGTGTTGGACACCTTGGTGCTGGCTCACAAGCTGTCTGGGAGGTTGTCCTGAGCCATCACATCCCATTCAGCTTTCCATGGAAAACTCCAGCAAAGCTTGAAAGATGGTCTGGGTGATAAGTGTCTCCACACATGCTGGAAAAAAACTGACGCCATGTGCAAGGAGGTGGGATAGCACCAGGCCAGTTATGGCATGTGTCTGCCCATCAGTCTCCCCCTGCAGGGTAGGGACCACCTTTGTTCAGGGCCTGCCCTGGGCAGGGCACAGCAGCCTGCAGTGGAAGCTGAGTGCCTCTGTGGCAGGAACATGCTGCTGGGAGCTGCTCTCTCTTCTTCTGAAGACCCCAGCCTGCAGCTGAATTAGAGGAGAAGTAGGTGTTGAGGAGGACCAGGAAAGCTAAGTCTGGTGGGACAGAACAAGCAGCAGATGTGTGGGGCAACTGTGCTGACTAGCCAGTGTCCCTCCTGGAGACACCCAGAGCATTCACCTCACCAGTGCCTATGGCCTCCTCATGTTTTTGCCTATGTGAAACAGCAGCATCCCAACAAGCAAAAGCACACTGTAGCCAAATTTGTAATGTTTGACTGTGTGTTCCCAAACCTTTCTTGTTTGGAAGCAATTTACCCTGTGTGTTTCCCAGCTCAGGGGCATTAAAAATATCCTCAGCTTTTCTCTGCCTCTCTCCCACATGTGGTTTTCTGTCTGATGCATTTTGTACATCCTTGTACTGATGCTCTAGCATGTGATGTATTTTAGAGGAATTTCAAGTTCAGCCTTGCTTTCCCAGGTAAGACTCTTCCTAGAGAAAATCCCATGGGAAGGTGTGCCTTCATGCAATGCATCTCCAGACAGCTTAGCAATGGAATAGATACAGACTGCCAGAAGTGCCTTGTTTTATTTATTTAAAATAGATGGGGTTTAGCTGCCAATATGCAAGTTTTGTTGTTTTTCGCTTCTTAGCATAATTACCTAACTATGGAGATCCACAAGGAAATAAGGGAGGAACCATTATTTAGCCAAAGGGGGACAATAGCTGCAACTGATAAATAAGTCATGAGTGCTTACTAGCTACTAAATTTTCATGTATTGCCTGCAAAGGTGTTAGAAATACAAATATACAAAGATCATACAAAGAACCTATACAAAGGTTAGTTTCATTGGATTTTACTGAAGTAAGGATTTCAGGAGATGTCCCCGAGAAAACAGTGGTGTGTACTAATGAGACAAAGCCAGATTTCAGCTTATTTGTAGAACAGACACATCGTGATTGCCCACTGCTCATCCCAGGTTACCACAGCAGCTCTCACCAGGGGAAGCAGAGCAGGATGCATTGCTTTCCCTGTGCTCTCAATTGAGTTTCCTCATGTCATTTACAGATGGATTACATTCAGACAGTGGAAATCAAATATTTATAAAATCATATTTAACTCATTACTTTGTGTTTCAGTTGAGAATTTCGGGACCAAACAGTAACTCTGGCCTTGAAGAGGGTTGTCAGTGCCTGGCAACACAAAGCTGTGGGCCAGCAATTATTGCAGTCAGCCATAAGTAACTGAGTTTCATCAGATTGGTGTGGAAATCTGATTAAAACTTCAGAGAGCTCAAATAAACATCAGACTCTTGATCAGTTAGTTCAGCTGGATGTGGCAAGAGAAGTTTGCAAAGCTTATGTTGCTGTGTGTCGTTGGAGATTTGCCTTCTGTTGACCAAGGGGTTTGTGGGCTTGTGGATCCACGCTGGATTTCTGCTGGCATGTGCCCTGTAAGTGAGGGCACATGCTGCTGTGCAGAGGCTGAGACCACATCTAACATTAGCCTGGCTTTTTTACAACGTGTCTCCCACCGGGGTGTTCTTAGAAGTGATGCTCAGTGTTGGTGTTGTTGGGGTCTCTGTAAAGGGCAGGGATCCACAGGAGAAGTGCCAAGCATGCTGTGCCAAGAGCCACTCAGAGAAAGGAATGGGTCTTTATGGGGGTGTGATGCCTGTCCCCTGGTCTTTGTGCCTTAAATGATCTGGAAGCCTCTCCTGGTGTTTCAGAATAACTTCTCTTCCTCTCACCCCTTGCGTTTCTGTATTCCTCATTCCTCCTGCAGGCCATTGGACGCCCACACATGCCAGCCTACTGGTCTCTGGGATTCCAGCTCTCCCGCTGGGGCTATGGCAGCCTCGATGTTCTAAAGGAAACTGTCGATCGCATGAAGCACTATGATATCCCATATGTGAGTATGAATGTTTCACTGTGTGTGCTAATCTTGCACTCTGAAGTGAGGTGAATAAAATTACCATGGAGGAAAAATAATTATCTTACAAAGGGAATTGTAGAATAAAAGGACATTCATAATCTTATGTAGTGGGTTTGCATATAATATCTTCATAATGCTTAAAAGAACATTTAAAGTGGGCTGTGAACATGATGTTTAAGTGCTGTGCTTGGCTGCATAGCAGGCAGTTCTGGTGTGGATTGGCTGTTATGCAGTATGAGGTGCTAGCATTTTAAAAACAAATAATGAAAAACAAATTTCTGATGCAGATCACTGCAAGATAATTGCTAAATTAGGACTTCTACATGTTCTTGTACTCCACTGCTAGGATTACAAGTACAATCTCTTAGGTTTCATTACATACATTAGTTGCGTTTTAGAAATACATTGCATACATTCTGATTTCTGCATCAAATACTTCAGTCGTAGGATCATAGAATAGTTGGAGTTGGAAGAGACCATTAAAGGCCATCTAATCCAACCCCCTGCAATGAACAGGAATATCTTCAACTAAATCAGATTGCTCAGAGTCCCATACAACTTAATCTTGAATGTTTCTAGGAATGGGGCATTCGCCATCTGCCTGTGCAACAACCTCATTGTAAAAAATTATTTCCTTATATCTAATCTGAATCTACCCTCCTTTAGTTTACAACCATCAGTCCTTGTCAAATTGCTACAGATCCTACAAAAAAATCTGACTCCAACTTTCTTATAAGCCCTCTCTAGATATTTAAAGGCTTCAGTACATTTTCCCTGGAGCCTTCTCTTCTCCAGGCTGAACAGCCTCATCTGTCTCAGCCTGTCCTCATAGCAGAGGTGCTCCAGCCCCTCTGGTCATTTTTGTGGCCCTCCTTTAGACTTGCTCCCACAGATCTGTGTCTTCTCTGTCTAAGAACTCCAAGGCTGGATGAAGTATTAATGTAATTTTTTACTTTAAAAATGTTTAGGATGTCCAACATTATGATATTGACTACATGGAACGTCGCCTGGACTTTACCTATGATAAAGTGAATTTTGCTGGTCTGCCAGAATTCATTAAGGAGATGAAGAAGAATGGAAAACACAATGTTGTGATTCTGGTAAATTAATGATGTTGCTAATTATTTCTCCATTTATAAGAACTATTCACAGCATAGTCTTCATAGCAGTACCTATCTGCTAACACATGTATACTAATGTAGCAGATTTTCCATTTTTTCATATGTTGAGAAGAGCTGAAGAACAATTTCTGACAAATTTAATTTTTAAAATTGTTGTCTTTATTTGATATCTCTGTACCAGTATCATCTCTATACCAAAACATTAATTCTCTGTCACTTTTTCTCCACTCAGTTATGAGAAATTTTGCCTCTGAGTTGACATAGGATTGCTTTCATGCAATTCTTTCCCTGAAATGAGCAAATTAATTTAATACATATACAAAAATAGCTGAGTAGTGGAAAAAATCTATTCCTAATCACTCTGGAGTCTAGTAACTACAATTCATGCTTCCTTGTACTTACTTTTTATCTAAGTTAATGTAAGAGATGATTACTTCTATGCAAATTTGTGGAAAATGTATGTTGAACCTCTAACCAAAACTGGCATATGGCCAAATTAATTAATTTGGATGCATGTGAAAATTGGAGTGTTCCATCTTCCCCTGTAAATTTTTCCAACAATTTTTTTGTTTCTCTCCAGCATTTCCACATACAAGTGCTTATGCCAAAATGGCTCTGTCACAATAGCTAAGTGAGCACCAAGGGTAGTGAAGATACTGGAGACCAATTTAATCAAAATTTAGGTACAGATGAAAATAAATTAAGAAATTAAATAAAACCCATTGATAGATTCACAAGATCTTGCTCTCCAGGGTCCCCCAGCAGCTTAGCAGCAGGAGGGCTGCACTCTCCAGAGGAGGCTGCAATTTGTTCTCCATAACTACTGGGGACACAATAAGAAGAAAAGCACTTTAAATTGCAGCAGGACAGATTCAAGACAAACATTAGGGTAAAGCTGCCTGTCTGCAAAGTGAGCTGAGCAACAGACAGCTGCTGGGGCCAGGGTCCCTCCCCAGGTGGGTGCTGTGAACAGGCCCAACACATGCATCAGGCATGACTCAGGCTGAGCTGACCTGCAGCCACAGAGTAAGGGGGAGGAGACAACCCCATAGGGCTCCTCTCAGGATTTTTTGCTGTAACTGTAGTTTTGTAATCTGTTTTCTACCTAAATGGTGAGTTCATATCTTTCATTTGGGTACTGCTGTCCTTACCTCCAACTGCCAGTCTCTTACCCTTCTATTTTCTTTTTGATACACTGATTCAAATAAGTGTATTCTCCCTCAGCCTTTCTCTGCTAGGCTAAATAAACACATTGACCTACAATTATATTGATGGGTCATGCTTCTAAGGAGACCAGGATTCAGTTAGTCCAGCTGAATCATGATGGACAGGTCACTAATTTTTGGACCCTAAGTCGATCCAGTCCTTTTAAAATAAGGGCCATGTTCCTCTTCTTGCCCTGGGGTCCTGTCAAATGCTTGAGGAGAGAGAGACTGAACAGCAGAGTCCTGAATTGTGGTACAGTTGCTCTTTCAGTTGTGCTGGTTTATCTGGAGTCAAGATAAGCAAGAGCTACTGCAGTTTTGTCATCTAAAAAATCACATTATCTTGTTAAACAGATAGATTAAGGCAGAAGTGCTTCCCTCTTGTCCTTATTTTTTCTCACAGTTTGTTGTGAAGTTTAATGGCTGAGGATGATGGACTAGTCAGCACCACAGATAGATATATCAGTGTTTTCTTTTTAATTGGGAGTTTTCTGATAGTTTCTTTAAAAGTACCTTTTATTATTTGCCTAATCTTGCTTTGGTGTACTATAATTCCATTTACTACTAGAAATCTCAAACAAACCCATGCAACCCAAGTGATCAATTACATATTGATAATGGAAACAGCAGTCTATACAGTGAATGCTGCTTGCTAGCAATTTGTTGTCGCAATAGGACATGAAATAAAGATGCTTGACTCCAGTCAGAAGGCAGTAGAAATCAGAAGCTTTATTTACAATTCATTCAGCCTTTTTATAACATGCTGTGCTAAAAGGCACATTATTGGTCCATAGGACTGAGTCCTCTCCTATTGGCTAAGTAACAGAAATAGCAAACAACACCTGTTGTTATGGGAAAGGAATATTGTTTACACAAGGTTGTTTTGGGGAAAAGAAAACTGTTGAAAAGTTTCCCTTGAGAAGAGCTAGCAATTCTCAGGCTCAGAAAATATCGAGCCCACAATTTATATTTTATATTAAGATACCTTCCCCTGAAGGTTCCATTCTGAGAAGCTCAGGGGTGCAGCAGTGAAATCAGTTTTCATCACTGAAGGTTCAAGGCACAGCATTTTAATAGTAACAGGTTACTAAGTCACTTTGATGGAGAGAAACTTTAAGACAAAAATAGACCCAAATTAACTGCATCATTGTAAATAACTAAGCAGTAGTGAGCACACAATCAGTGCTGTCAGGACTGATTGCTCTTTCTAACAGTTAGGCAGTTTAGACTCTCTGTAACCACAATACTGCTCTAAAAATGATCTTATCTCTTAGAGCTGTAACATTAAATACCAGATGCCTATTTATTGGTTTATCTCAAAATAGTTTGCAAAACATTAATACAGGAGCAAAATACCAGGAGTTTGGAGTAGCTCCTCCTATGCACTCTTGCCTTTCAGTAAATACATGGCAGTCACCTCTTTTTCATCAATGTTGGGATGCCTCCAGTTGTTTTGCACTTGCTACTGGGTATGAAACTACAGGCAAGCAGTCATGGTTTAGTTGGTGAACTACATTGTCTTCTTCCTTATGAGTTTAACTTCAATAACATTTTTTAAGTCCTTTCAGTTTCTCAGGTGGCCCATTCTGCAGCAGTGCAGGGAGATGTTGCAAAATAAATTCAGCTATTAGACAGATGCAAGGAACATAGCAACTTCTAATTCATACAATGAGCTAATGGGAATTATTCTTCCACTAACCTGCAACTAAGGCCTGTCTTCTGCTCTAGTTCTTTAGCCAAGCTTGTGAAAAAGGAACAAAAGCTGAGCCAGTCTGTCCTTCATTGTTTAAAAGTTAATGAGAAGTACAGATTGCACTGGTACTGAAGTTTTCCATTTTCACTTTATTACAGTTGCTGACATCTCTGTCAAAATCTGTCTGTTAGCATTCTTTAGTGATATAAAGTATTCCCCTAAGTTGAGTTGGGAGCTGGAGTAGTGGTAGCATTCCCAAGTGATAGCGAAGCCAAGCTGGATGCAATCAAGGCACGTGTAATCCAGTTGGATACTGAAAGAATTTTGTATTGCGATTCCCTTTGGGTAGTGACATTAATGGGTGAGTTCCCCAAATATAGCAGGTTATTGCCTCCCTCATGATGATTTGAGGAAATGGGCTCTGACTGCAGCCAGTTAGTGTCATGGAAAACCTCTAGTAGATGGATTTGGGGAATGGTTCCGTCTATCTCATCTCAGACCACTTTGGTCATGAGCAAAGCACAGATCCTGGCAGCCAGCACTATGAACACTGCCTGAGGATGGGACCCTCAGCTCAGCTGTGCCACCATCACTGGGGTGGCTGGTGCCACACCAGCAGGAGGTCTGCTCCCAATGCTTGCCCCCAGTGCTGAGAGCCCCCTGTGACTGTGGTCACCTTGAGAGTAGCATGGCTCCATTACTGGAGCCTCTAAGTGCAGCCCTTCAGCGCTTCTCTCTGCTCATCTCTTTCAGAGGCCACCTCTATTTAGGGGAAACTGTGACTTTGTCAGCACTTGGTCATCATCATTGCACTAAATAATCGTGCATGTTTCAGACCAAATATATTGTTCAGAGACAAAGAAGTTCTAAAGTAACAATGACTACACTGAAAAATTATAAACATTTTTGCTAAAGAGGATGTTTAATGAAAGACATGGTATAAGGTCTATTAAATCATACTAAAAATAGAAACAGCTAGAAATGACATGAGTGACAAAATAATTAAAATTCAAGAGCAACATGCTCATGATTCAAAATAATGCTCAGTATCTTTACATTTTAAAATCCAATTGTGTGAGCTTTAGAGGCAAATATTTCCAGAGTTTTTATGGATGTGCATCAAAATATATGTCTGGGGTGGGGCCACAGGTGGAAGTGCATCAGTCTGGGTTTGTCCTGGATACTCCCAGGTCTTTAGGCAGTCAGCTGGAGTTAAGGATGCTCAGCACTTCTTCCCCAAAATGCTAAAAAGATGAGTGAAGATTTAACAGGCATGAAACTCTTTCCTTGCATGCACAGAGAGGTTTTGTTTTCTTTAGGGCAATAATAAACCTGCATAATGTATTAGATTTATGCACTGGAACAACCTTTCAGCTGAAGGAAACCATAAGTTTGGATTAGGAGTAGCTAATTAAGCTGACTTCTTCTAGCCTTCAAGTCCCTTGAGAGACATCTTTACCACAATTATAAGATAATTATTGCAGATGGACAGTTTTCCCTTTTGTGAAGTTGGACCATTGAACGAGTTAAAAATGTAATGGACACTTATAGTCCTTATGGAGGTGACACCAGAGCTAGGTAAAGATAAACAGAATTTCACACTTAAGGTAGGGATTTATTTAGCTGTATCTTTTCTTCTTGAGGCATGGAAGAATATACTTCCCTCACCAGGTCTATAGTTATTAAAGGGCTCACGAGTAAATCAGGCAATTAATTCAGGTATTTAAGTGAGATTTAAAACATGCCTTTAAAGCAGCTTACCATTTGGGGTTTGATATTTTTTTCTTCTTAAAACATTTATTAGTTAGATTTCTATCATGTTTTGATTAAAGTTCTCTTAAATTATTACACAAGGTATAAATGAGCGTAAGAATTGTTTCAGTGGTGTTCTTCTCCATTGTGTTTCATTTCTGAAAAGTCTTGGCGTAAAGCAGAACCTGAAGTAAGATTTTTCTAAGGAGAAAGTAAAGAATTCCCTTCTAAAATGGCTTTAGTCTTTATCTGTTCTAAAAACCACAAAACAGATAGTTGCTTTCAATTAGGGATGTATTGCAAAGTGCACTTACCTCTTTTTGTTGCAGCTGACTGCTGAGCAGAGTTTCAGAGTACCTCTTAATTCACTGGCATCTCAAAGTATTCTCAACTTTATTTCTTTCCAGCATGACGGGTGGGCCTCTATCATCCCCAGGAGCTGATCAGGCTTGCTTTGGATGAGCTTGGTGGCTACTGATGGTCATGCTGAGGCAGAGAAGTTGTTGGTGTCAATATCAGTGGCAGCAGTGGGAGGTGGTGACCACCCCAAGCAGTGGAAAGGGGCAGGAAGGACAAGCTGTGGGGTGTAAAATGCTGTGGTCTTGGTGCCTGCGGAGAACAGAGGTGGTTTGGAATGGAGGGTTAACAGGGACCATTTGAGTTTGGATGTGCCCAAGTCCAAGCCCCTTGAAAAGTTTCAGTTATTCCAGCACTGAGCTGTTGATGCTGAGGCAGCTGGAATAAGGATTGCCTTGGAGAAAACCCAGAGGTGCTCAAATGTGGGAATGCCCAGTGTAGCACGCAGCCACAGCAGAGACCACGGATTCGGGGGTATAAAATCTAGTGCCTCTCTAAAATAATTTGAACATAGAAAGTCTCATAAAAAATAAACATGAGGGTATCTAGTAATTTCACTTTGCTTTTGCCTTACACAAGAAATACTCTTGACGTATCCTTAATGACTTTTTCTAAATTATTATGTGCTCTCAACTCTTATTAAATTTTAATGCTGTTTTCTTCCAAATTTTTGCAATCAGCACTAAGAACATAATCCAAATTTTTCTAAAATATACAAATAGAAGAGTAATTGTTACCTCTGGGATTTCAATAAAGGAAGTGTGATTGCTGTTTTCAGGACCCTTTCATAACCAAGGATGAGGAGCCAGGCACTTACAGACCTTATGACCTCGGTCAGGAAATGGGAGTGTGGATCAACAACTCTGATGGTGTGACTCCTGCTGTTGGGCAGGTTGGTTTTTTGATTTTGTGATGCAATTTGTCTAGTGGTGCTTCAAAACAATAAAGCAGCAGTGTAATAGAAATGGGAAAATAACCAGTATTTACATATGTATCCCCTAGGCCTGGCCTCCTGGTGATTCTGTGTTTCCTGACTACACCAACCCCACGACAGTGGAATGGTGGACCCAGTTGTGTCTGGAGTTTAAGGATGTCCTTGACTACGATGGGATCTGGATTGTATGTCTCATTATATCTGCCCTCCCTTCTTTAAAACAAAAGAAAATTAAGATTTTTACATCTTACTCTCTTTATCAAAGGATATGAATGAACCATCCAATTTCATGAGAGGCCAGTATCCTGGATGTGCTGATAATGAAATCAATAACCCTCCTTACACTCCTAGTAAGTAAAATAGTTCAATTTGATTTTCATGAATTATTTATGATTATATTTTAATTTTAGAATTATATTTTATATAATAGAACATTATATATTATAGTAAGATTAATATTATAATTTCATTGGGGTTTTTTTGTTTGTTTCATTGCTTTTCTTTTGTTTGTTTTGTTTTCAACCTGGATAGGCTATATTTTAGGGGGGAAAAAATCCATTCCTTCATTTTCCATCTTTCTCTGCCTGTTCTATGAGTTCAGTTACGTATTTGTTCAAGACTCCAGTGGCTCAGCTTTGATGGAATATCAAAAACCATCACTTTCCTTTGTCCAAGGTTCTGCCTCATAACAGGACTAGAAAAATTACCTTTCTTGCCATTCTCTGAGCAACTGGTTCACATCAGAAAAAGGGCAAGATACCTATTGGTATATACTGTAACTCAGCTACAGACTTGTGGAGGGAGTAATCCTTCTGCCTTGCCACTGCTAGTCTCAGAGATGGGCAGTCTCTGCCTTCTCACAAACTATGACAAGGGAGATAGTATCTCCCTGGTGCATTAATTCAATATATTTCCTTTGTCTTAGGAAAGAAATTTCACTGTGTTACTAGAAATGGGCTAAAAATAAGTCTTAAAATGTCTAAGCCTATGGGAGACTTACAGGAATGGGAAAATCTCTTCCAGTAGCTGAGTTAATGATATGCTCATTCTTCCCCAGGAAGCCATGAGTACCTATGATTATTGCCAGTGGTGTGGCAGTTAATCCAGCCAACATTTCCCCAGGAATACCCAGCTGCCTGAGCAATGTTAATATGCAGCAGGAAGCTGGTATATGACAGTTGGAGTATTTGCAGTGGAGTATTGGAAATGTCCCCTTTTTCCCTTCAGACTTTTGTACTCTCATAAGAATTCTAAATTTTCTTTATTAAATTGCATTTTTAAAAAAAAATTTGAGTGTAAGAGAAATGTAAGCATAACAAAAGCATGAGAAAATATTAGAAAGAGATTGTAAATTTTTGAAAGCAGAAGCAGAGCTTTTCATGATGATTTTGGTGTTTGCTCTCTTTGTGGGGTAACCACTGCATACTCACCCTGTGGGTCTTGATCAAAGCCCAGGAACTGGTAAGAATTTCCACCTTTGCCTTAATTTTTTTGTCAGCCTTCAGAGCTGCAGAAGAGATGTGAGACACTGGGTAAACTGGCCAAAAGAGCAGAGCTCCCTTACATCCCAAATGAAGGAATGAGAGTGAACCCATGTACTGGCTTCTGAGCCATGCAGCTGTGCTTTATGGAGATTAGCTCTGAAGTCTGAGACACTAGAAGGGACTCAGCTCTAGAGGTCTACATGACATGTAAGGACACTGAGAGATACTGAAGACAGGTGTGTTTTGAGCCCAGTTTTTCTGACTTGACTCATGCACATATGCCCCTGCTTCTGCTTGTGACTCACAATGTTAGAATGATATAACGGAATCATAGATGAGTTTGTGTTAGAAGGGACCTTCAAAACCATCTTGTTCCAGCCCTGCTACCATGGACAGGGACACCAGATCAGGTTTCTCAAAACCGTATCTATCCTGGCCTTCAACACTTCCAGCCATGGGGCATCTGGACAGCCTATTTCAGTGTTTCACCACCCTCACAGGAAATAATTTCTTCCTTTTATATAATATAAACCTATTCTCTTGAAACCCTCTGTCCTATCACTCCATGCCCTTTTAAAAAGTCCCTCTCCAGGTTTCTTGTAGGTACCATTTAGGTACCAGAAGGCTGCTCTAAGGTCTTCCCAGAGACTTCCTGGTATTGGTCTCCCTTCTGCAGCCAGGAGCCCCAGGCATTGCATCCCAACATGCAAGGAATCTATTTTGAACCATTGTTTAAGGGCTTTCTTTTCTATTTCACTTTGTAGAATATAGGTGTGCATTAGCTGTCCAAGCCCTTCATTTATGTAGGTATGAGAGGTGACCTAAGCTGTTTAGTCCATTGGGACTTCAAGACATTAGGACCTTCCTGGGGCTAGCGGAGTTTTGGGAGCTCACCATTGTCTTAGGTGATTTCTTCTGTGCAAGTCCCAGTCTCAGAGGCTCAGACTTTTTGTTAGTGTAGCCTTCAACCCCTCTATCTAAATGTCATAACCATGATAACACCTAACCATAGTTTGAACTTCTAAAGCCAGATGACCTTCAAATCTATTTTCTATAAAACACTTTATACTGAAGATTAATATGCAAATGTAAAATAATCAGTATTACTGAGGCACGATACAAAATACTCAGAGTAAGAATGAAGCATGATCCTATGATTCATGTGGTAGCATTTTCTCTCCTATCCCACCTTAAATTTATAGGGCTAATAATCAAGAACCACTGGGACATTAAGTGTGACTTTCCTCAAAAACTTAGTTTCTTCTTCAAAGACGTATCGGTCAAAGTTACTTGGAAATTGCCTATAAATTATTTCTGATGTAGATGACCCACACTGGAGTCTTGGTGCCTAAAGATCCAAACACAGGCATTGTAGCTGTAGTGGCACAGCAGGGCTGAGAGGCTAATGAGGTTTCAGGCACAGAGAAATTGTGATAATGAACCGCAACCATACAGGAAGTGTGATTAGGCAGGGAGGTTGCTTGTTCATGGAGAAATATTTACAGTGGTGCATGCACCTAATTAAATGTAAAAAAATTTTTTTGTGAACTTACATTCTTTTTTTTTATTTTGAGAGAATTTTGTAAGATTGGCTACTCCATCTCTAAAAATAAATATAATGTTGTCTCAGTTTGAAAGAGTGTCTTCTAAGGAAGGCAGGAGCCTCCCTTGGAAAATGTAAACCCCTTCCCTCTGAATTATTATAATTTTGAAATTAAGGGGCTCTCAGGCATAGACATGAGAATAGGAATAACAGTTCTTTACTGGTAGGTATAATAAAGCAAGCAAACAACAGTGTTAACAACAAACAGCACCAGGAACCCAGTGACCCCTTCTCGAACCCAGTGACCCTTCTCGGCCACGGGCACTTTCCCCCTGGGTGCAGTTCCGGTCACGGCCAGCAGGGGCGGTGGTGGCTGCCGGCGGGCAGGGCAGTGCGGTGATTCCCCCGCGGCTGCAGGGGGCGCTGTGGGCTCGGGGAGCGCGTGGTAATGGCGGCTGGGCCCAGATGGGAAGGGATGGAGGAGCGGATTTGCTTCACAAACCCTGGGGCAGCCGATCCCGGTGCCCTAGCAGGACCCTGGGAAACAGCAAGCTGCGATGGAAGGACTTCTTGGCAGGCGGAGGGTGTGGGGCTACAGTGCAGCAAAAGCTCAGAGCAGTGCCAAAGAAGCCACGAGGGTGGGGCAGTGGCAGCCCAGCTCCCGTCCTCCTCCAAAGCCGAGAAAGAGAGAGAGAGAGCCGGCAGCTGCCCCACCCCCTCCTTCACCTTCAGTTCCCTCGGTGTCTCTGCCCCTCAGAGAGAAGCTCCCAGATAAGAGAAGTGCAACAGATGCCCTTGTACCCAGTTGCTAGCATTTCCTTGCAATTTACAGGAGAAAATTCCCTAAGTAAAAGGGAACAAAAGGAAAGAAGAAACCTAACCCCCAACAAAGGTATAAACATCTGACCTGCCCAAATTCCTGCTCAGCTTCATGGGGCATTTTCATGGTGGTTACCTGAAGAGGATGGAATTTTTTTTGCACCTAGTGAGCTTTGCCATCATCTCTTTGATCTCTCGGATCAAAGACCAGGCAGCATCTGTGCAATATTTTTGCAGTTAACTAAAATTTGTCACTGTGTAAAATAATATATTCTTAATTCAGCAAAGCAAGAATTTTCTTTCTGACTATTACTTACTGAATACATGACACCTGTACAGATGTTTTGAATTATTGGAGGCAGAACATGAAATCAGTTATCAGTGTTTATTCAGTCCTCTCCCCTCTCCAAGGACACATGCCTGTCTGCAAGCAAGTATTTGTGGCCATGTGCTAACCTCAAATCAGTGCAGGTCCAGCACTTCAACTTTTCCCAAATCTTTTGGTGTTTTCACCCCTAAATGTGTAGAAATGTGAAGAGATTGAAATGTGATGTATTTGGTCTTACAGTGGTTTGTATCATTCTCAGGCATCTCTGATCGTTCCCTGGCACAGAAGACACTGTGTCCTGACTCCAAGACTTACCTTGGAGACCATTATGACACACACTCTCTCTTTGGCTGGTCACAGACTGAACCAACTTTCAAGTAAGTTTTCTAAATATTTCTAATCAGATTCCATGTGATTAAAATGCATTTTAAAAGCCAGTGATGTCACCTGGAAAATCTGTAATAGTATTTAATAAGAAACAGACCCATGTTTCGTTTTATTGTTTGCTATTTAGTAAGGAGTTTCAAGAAAGGAGAACCTTGGAACAAGGAACAGAATCCTTTCTGATTTCACTTTTCTCAGCCAAATCAGTATATATGCATAGGGCCTAACTTTTCAGCTGCTGCTTTTGTATTATCTAGAACAAGATGCTCCTGTGCTCTGTTAGAGCTTCTCACGAGCATTTGCAGCAGAAGCAGCCTTGTGTGGAGTGAGGGCTATTCGTCTGTCCCTTCACTATTGTGGTAGAGGAGTTTCTGTTACTGTCAGTGGAGAATCCAATCCCTGGCTGCTTCTGGAGCTGCCTCTGGTTCCTGGCAGGGGGTGTTTTGCAAATTGGCTTGGGGCTCACTCAGCTGGTTCAGGAGGTCAGGGCTGCATTGCAGCACAGTTGCTGTCAGCTACTGTAAAACTCATTTTGCAGCTGGGAAGCACTCAAAGCCAGCTTACGCAGGCTGGCTGTTGCTGTGGAAAGCTAGCTGTCGGATTAAATGAAATGGGCAAATCGTGTCTTTTCCAGCAGGGACTGAACTAAAACACTGGGAAATTTAATACCACAATGGAAGGGCCAAAGCAGGGGTCCATGTGTGGCCTGTTTCAGCATTTAGTATTCATTTCAGAAGCTGGATTCTGATAGCTGATTCTGATCCAGAGGGCATGGTTAAGTGAGCCTAATTCTGATGTTGATGCATTTGTATTTTATATGCCAAGTCCAGGGCAAGAGAAGCCCTGGGAAAAACCAGAAGTAATGTGCCAGCTCTTATGGGCCTGGCTGAAGCACAGTTCTGCTTTTGAGAGAAAGAACAGGAAGGCCCTGAACCCTGGGCTTCTTACCATGGCTTGTGGGCCCCTGTTCCCCAGTCTTTGAGGAGATCCTCCTGACAAACTTATTTTGCTTGGCCAAGTGTGGAGAAGACCACCAAAAGTATATGCTGAGGTTGATTTTGCTGCAAAGCTGGAAAACTTTGGTGAAGTATTTTTTGTACATGTTCATTTTGGTTTCTCAAATACATTTCTTTTCAAGGCTGGTTGTATATCCTTTCTGCAGTCACTCTTCACAAAGAATATATTAAATGAAATTACTGACAGGAATATTTAGCACCCAGCATCAATTGCAGGATATTGGATGAAAATGAATGACAACTTCATAGTCATATTAAAAAAAAATAAAATTCAAAGAATTATTCTAAGGCAGACAGAGAATAGGAAATTTGTCACCTGGCCTGTGTCAAATGGTTTGATTTGAATAGATGAACTAGCAGCAATCAGTTTGTGCATAGCTTAATGCCAAGAGTTATTTGCACATGATATTCTGTAAATGATTTATATCAACAAATGCATTTGACAACATTAAGACCTGTTCTGCAGTGGTTTGTGAAAGACTGAAATTATTCAATAAATTACTTGTTACAAATTGTTTATGCAGCTCAGTTGAGTTGATCTGATTTTGCCTTCATTAGCACCTGCATTTGCAAATGGAGCCAAAGACAGCCAGAGAGAGCACTCCTGCTCAAGACATCCATGAAAGGCTCCAAAATAATATTTATACAAAGCACACAGAGTCTTGTGCAGTTATTGGCCCAACAGTGCACCTACAAACCAGAACCAGCAGGTCCCTTACAGTTAAAGAATTGCACCTCTTGCTGCATATGGCCCCTAAGGTTAATGCATTCAGTCTTACATTAAAGCTGTTGGGTTTTTTTTTGCTTCAGAAGCAAGTGCTGAAACACTTTAAAGTCTCTGTGCCATTACAGACCCAAGAGAGAACGCTGGGCCATTATGAATACAGGTGAAAAAACTCTTGATGAAATCTCATTAAGAAAAAGGAGAAAGAAGTAGATGGTGATCAACATGATTAATATTTCATGCTAGAATTTTCCAGAGAATCTAAATTGTGTTGCCCAAATAATACTAAAGCAGAGTTGAAGTTGAGTTCCTGCCATATAAAATACTGCAGTTTATACTTATGTACAAAGAGTTTTGTAGTGGATTTGTTAGTAAGGCACATTCCTTGATTTTCTGGTGATGCAGCAAAATTATTTTCCAAAAGCTAAAATAAATTAATTGCACTGCTAATTCTGTAATAAAATGACATGTATCAAAAAAGACAGAAAACCAGAGAAAATACTAGAAGGATAGGGTGGCATTTTGAATGATTACAGGTTTGTTTTCTATATTGAATATTTATTTTTTAGTGTTTAGATATAATTTTGGTATTTTTGCGTGATTTTGGTTTTTTGGTTTTTATGGGGTTTTGGGTTTTTTATGTTTTTAATTCCTGGGTATTGGAACTTTATTTACCAATGCAAATCTCTAAATAAATCCCATGCTGAAAAAATACATATTATATTGTTTTTTAGGAACTCAATGGACAATTAATTAAATATACTAGTATAGAAAGGAAATTATGATTTGAGTTTTCATTTTGAGACACTGCTGAGAATAAATTAAACACAAATTGTTATTTAGGAAGATTGAAAATATCTGAGACAAATTGTTTAGTGAATCAGATAGATATTTTTGTTTGTTTGTTTTGGTTTGTTTTGTTTTGGCCACTGTTTATATCTTCCTTTTATTTGCAGTTTTGCAGCCACATTTTCGTTTGAGTAGGGATCACAATAATAATTGTTTCATGAATAATACCCTTTCAGATAAAATTGTGCCTGAATGCTCAGGTTGATTATAAGATGTTTTGGTTACCATTCTTGTTTTTGATGATCTCGTTGCATTTCTCTGCAGTGCTGTCCAGCAGGCCACTGGAAAGAGGCCGTTTGTCTTGAGTCGTTCCACGTTTGTTGGCAGTGGGAAGCACAGTGCTCACTGGCTCGGGGACAACTTCTCCCAGTGGAAGGACCTGCGCCGCTCCGTCATTGGAATCCTGGAGTTCAACCTCTTTGGCATTCCCTATGTAAGTCTGGCATCCTCTAGGCAGGTGCTGACTTATACACAATATCACTTCAAATTAACTCAAATGTTTTCTGAAACAAGCCAGTTGAGGTGGCCAGCTGAGTAACAGCCTCCACAGCCTAAGGAACTGCTGATTAAAAGGCTAAATGTCAGTTTTGGCTGCTGCAGGGAAACAAAAACAGCACTGCAAGATTTGGACTGACTTAATGTATGCTATCCAAAACCAATCTCTTTGTAGTCTGTATTGTATGATTAGGGCTCCTTCATATATTTCTGGGTTTTCAAGATGGGATGGAGAATTTGTAGAATTACTGAAATACAGGCAGATCTCCCACAGCGAATTTAGTGCTCTAGGAAACAGTACAACCTCAGTCACAGAAAAATTTGTATCATTATAGAGCATTCTTATGAAGCAACCAGAAACAGAGATTTCTTTCCAAAAGATATTTTTATTAGCAAGTTTTTGTAGTCTCTCATTTTTGGGCCTCAGTCGCAATCACAAACACAATTTTATTTTTCCTTAGATTGGTGCTGATATCTGTGGGTTTAACTACAACACTACCTATGAACTCTGCCTGCGCTGGATGCAGCTTGGCTCTTTCTATCCATTCTCCAGAAATCACAATGCAGAGGGAAATAGTGTAAGTAAACAAAGTTACATAAAGCTGTAGCCTATGATCACAGTTACGTGGACAGTGATTTGTATTACTTTCTCCAAAATTAACCTGCCAATCTTGGGTAAACTGGGTGAAAAGGAGTGCTGCACTGAGAGCAGGAATTACAGTGAAATGTAAATTTTTCCCATCCATAATGTAAAGATAACATAGAAACACTGGTCTTCTCAAGCTGTTGGTAAAATTAATCTGTTTCATCTTTTACCTACTGAAGCCCAGGTTTTATTTAAGAGCCAGTGGGTGTCAGTGTATCTTCCTACTTCCTTGATTGCTACAACTTTTGTTTCAGTACTAATTATAGTAAGTATTGCAGGGAGGGGAGAGAAATCATTATACACCATCCTTGCTGTTTAAAAGCAAGTTACAAACGTGAAAATTCCAAGGAGAGGCACCAATAGTGGCATCATTATCAGCCAAGAGGCAGCCAAGACCAGAAAAGGCTAATGAGCCCATGAGATGAATGAAAAAGTGCAGCCTTAGTCCAGATCCGTGCCCTGGGTTCAACATCATAAAAGTCCTTTAAAGACTTGTTGCAACAGAAAGAAGTGTCAGAAGATTTCTAGCTGTGAAGTTTGAAGGTCTTGCAGCCTTCCTCATTATTCTGTGTTTATCTGCAACCGTGATCAAATGGTTCTGCTTGTTCAATAAATGTTTGGAGTTTTTTCCTTCTGTAAACTGATCTGTGCAATGCTGGAGCTCAGGTTATTTGCTAACCTTCAGTTTCTTTGAAGTTGCATCATCAAAATGCTGCAACATTTACACTCCCAGGAAGACCTTTGTCTCTGCATGAAAGTAGGATGGATGTTCAGCAATTGGGTAAATGCAGGAATAATAAACTATGGTACTATCATTAAGAGGGTCAGGTATTAGCCTCTAGATCCCTGAGGTATTTCTTCGTAGGAGAACAAATGTCTGTGAAGTATTAGCTGTTGCTGTTGTGAAATATTTTCTATTTGCCTCTCCACTAAAGTTAGAGGTATGTGTGTATATATATATATGGTTGCTTGGCCCTTTGAGCATGCAAACAGTCTGACCTGGGTGAATGGAAATCAATCTCATATGTACAATTCAACAAACAAGAAGAGAGCAATGGGTCTATATCATGGGTGCTGCAACTCAGAGATATATTTGGTTTTATTGGACTACTTAAATCCGTTTGAAATACCGTGTTCAGGGAAAGAAATGAACCGGCATTTTGAGTGACTCAGCATCATCTAAGAAGTCTGACTGTTTTTTTGTGAAATTAAACAGTGTTTGTACAGTGTCAGAACACTGGAAAAAAATACAGTGCAATTTTTGAAATAATAGATGGATTCTCTGGAGCTCAGAGCCAGCAGGGAGTATTCTTAGTGAGTAATTCTGACATAAACATAATAATAGTGAAATTTTACTTAAATATTGAATTTAATTAAAATTAGGTTAGTGTTAAAATAAAATCTTAAATACCCACATTGCCTAATTCATTGGGTATTTCAAACAGTTTAATTAATATTTTTCTTGTCTGAAAAGCACTAGATAATATAAAAAGCTTTGTTACTTCTGTTACTTTTGTGTTTCATTATCCTTGGAATTCATCATATAGTCTTCAGTTTTAATGAGAAAATTAAGTACTCTGGAGTGATTTCATGAAGGAGAAAGGGAGCCATGTGATTTGTAAGCTGGCTATTTTGCACTGGGGAGGTTGACAGGAGGAATTAAAGGAAATGTAACTCTTTCCCATATCAGCACTGCCCTTGGCTGTGTGCTCTGCCCGCCGTCCCAGGGGAGAGTCAGGGTTGCACTGGAGTAAGACCAGAGCCAGACAATGAATACAGACAGGCTGCTCCAACCTGCCCCTTGATGGTGGGACCCAGTGCATGCCCTGTCTCACAGGAGAGCAGTGCTGGCAGTGAGGAGCTGAGGGGCACTGGTGATGTGTGGGTGTACTGTCTGTCAGGGCATCCTAAAATGGGGCGCACAGGAGGAGAAGTAGAGTTTCTTGAATGGATGAAATGTTTTCTGTACCACACACAGTAACTTTGGTAACGCCTTTTGGCTTCAGCAGGGTTATGAATTTACTCTTTTAAGTAGACTTTCCTTTATATTCATGACCAATGTAATTATGCTTTTGACTTTTTTGACTTTTCTGCAGATTATCAGTCTTCCTTTTTTCCTGTGTTTTATCTCCTTTGTCTGAAAGGGCTTGCATCTCCAAGAAAAATTAATTTCTAGATGCAGGGTATATGTTCCTGAGCATAGGCATGGAGCCCCAGCTTCCCTCTCCTCACAAGGTTAGAGGTGGTTGGAGAGGGCTCACATACATTGTGGTGGGGCCTGATCTTTTTGAGCTCACTGGAATTTTTTCAAGTTCAGAATTTTGTACAAATGTTAGTTTGGGACTAATGGATGTTGTTCTTAGTATATCTTGCAGTTTGCAAATGAATGCATTTTCTTATTTAAACACTCATTTCCATAGCATCATGCCAGTCACAGCTCTCCTTACCTTCCCTGCTGAATTTGTTTCAATGCTCCGTACAAATCTAACCTTTTCCTGGGCAGGAACAAGACCCAGCCGTGTTTGGAGATGTTTTTGCCAAGGTGTCTCGTGCTACTCTTCGGATCAGATACTCCCTGCTGCCATACCTGTACACCCTGTTCTACGAGTCTCACGTTCATGGAGGAACGGTGGTGCGGTCACTGATGCACGAGTGAGTTTGGAGTCTTTTTTTTACTGTAATTTGCTCACAAAGCAGTTGACCTCTTATGTATGTATTGGTTGATATCCTTAGGAGAATAGTCACAGCATTATTATTGCATGCTCTCTTTTAAAAGAACAGTGGAACAGTTAAATCAATTAAGTTATATGCACAAAGAGAACTATTAATATATGCAATTAATTTACAGTAATATATAACCTGTATTTGTTTCCAGTGGGAGGAAAAAGACAAACTTAAGAAAGAAGAATTCTGAAAATTTTTAGTCTTAGGGAAATATATAGTTCTTTCTTTATTTCAGAAGTGAGAGTCACATACCTGTATTTTCTGTATTTGAATGAAATCTGTATTCTGATCCAGAATACTAAAAGGCCTCATACAGACAGTCTAATGATCCATAGTATTTGGGTTTTTTGCAGTTTAGCACTTGCATCTGCATGCTATGAAACCCACATCTGTGTCCACAAATTGCAAAGAGAAAACAGAGATAGAGACGTTTGAGTGTAGAAGCAGGTGCAAAACTGAGATTAATAAATTCAGACTGAAAAGCCACTTTGAAAATTAAACTCAGATTTTTGGAGCAACTCATTTTTTCTTTTTGGAACAAACAGAAATGCAGCTGAGGTTTAGTTTCCCTGTCCTCATCTTTTAATTAGTTTTTTTACCTGCTTTTGGTTAATTTTCCACTTCAGAATGTTTTATGCAAATACTTGAGCAAAAAGAGTGTGAACAATATGTATGAAAGCCTGAAGTTCTGCCACAATTTCATTTCATTGGTGCAGGCTATGTCATAGACTGTTTAATTTTTTTTTTTTTTCCTTTTATGTTAAAACATTCTGGTTAAAGGGTAAGGCATTTTTTGCAAATTAAACTGAGGTTACACTAAAGTGCAGACCATTCAAGTATGGAAAGGATATGCACAAAATTTGTTTTGTTTGCTCAGCAGAATGGTTAACTGATAAATTTTAAAAGCAGTATCCTTCCTCTTTTACTCAGCAATATCATTTTACTAGATAAAATCAGGGAGAGTTTTATAGGTACTCATAACTTACAATCAGCTATATGCTATTTCAACTACTTATTTTAGGTCTATTTTTGCTTAATGTGATTTCTGTTAATATTGGAAATGCCCAAGTTAATTTTGGCATTAGTATTAGCTAATCTCTACTAATACAGAATTACTTTAGTGTCATTAAAGCTGGCTTTCTGACCATTACCAGCATGCCTGTACTCTAAGTGGGCCATATCCACATTGGCAAATTTCCAATTTGCTTTGATTAGAGCTGGAGAGCAGTCTCAGATGTACCAGTAGAAGCTTCTGTCGCATCAAACTGAGCTGAGAGATTCACTACAGACACTAATGGGATCTTAGTCAGCTGGACCAGAGTGGGATTACTAGGAAATAAAACCTCTCAAATGCATGTAAGTGGGGTAGGCATCGGGAGATCAACACAAACTGTTTCCCGGCCCGGTGCCCCTACTGGCATCCTAGTCCCATCATTTGCTAATGTTGCCACAGCTAGGTCCTAAAATGGCTTAGAAGTGTTTCTTACTACTAGTAGTTAATTCTGGTTACTATTATTCACTGTTATTACTAAATGTGTATTTCTTACTATTTCTAATTAATGCTAAGCAGTTTTGTAGTAGGTCTGCCCAAGTAGAGAAAGTGGCCCAAATGCTAACAACAGGAGAAATGTGGAGTTTTGAGAAAGAAAACTGAAACAGAATTTTCAATATATGGATGATGAAAGTTTACATCAGCCTTGCCTCTTACTTGAAAAAAATACAAAGGAAAACTAAAAAACTCCTGCATTAGTTTTTCAGGTGAAGTTCTTAGGAGTTCAGAGTCCTTACCATGAAAACAACTGTATCCAGGCAGGGAGTCTCCATGCAATAGCTATTTCATGTGGACATTTCATTCCATTTAGGGGCTCATTTCAAGTAACAAACAAGAACAACATCCCAGTAGATTCTTTTAAGTGTATTTGATGCCTTGGAGGCTTTCCCTCTGTAAAGCAGAGGCATCGATATCTCAGGTATCCAAAAAAGACCATGAGGTGATAATCCATTAGTGGAAGGGAAAGTTGTGTTTAATGGGTAACCAGCAGGGAAATATTACAGAAAAGAGGCCAGCATCTAACAGAGGAAGCAGTAGATGGAATTCAATACCTTTCATGGATGACAGCATGCTTTAATGGCTTATATTTTCAAAATAGGAAAGTTCATTTGTTTGCTGAATTTGTGCTAGTGGTCGCTATAATTGCAAGAGAAAATTGTACTGAGTTAAAGGGTGAGAAGCTTGTTTCCATGTGCAAATACAATTGATTCTTCTTTGTTCATAATTTCTTCATCAGCTTTTTGTCTTACAATCTCCCACAACAAAATATATTTTATTACTATTGCCATTTTATTACAGTGAAATTGAAAATACAGAGAACCTATTGAGATGACAAGAAAAACTCAGGTTTTATATTTTAAAAACTTTAGGACAAGATAATTCATCAAAACCCATAATGTGCTTTAAACATTTACAAAGTATTATGTCAAAATGCAATAATGACCAAGATTAGGGTGTCCAAAAGAGCTACTGTTCTGGACAGTCTGAACAAATTGAGATTTCTTTCAAGCAGAGCCCAAGGCATGCTTTCAAGAACATTTTAAGTTCCATGTACTCCCCTAAGTTTGCAATACTTTAGAAATCCGAGCACTCAAGAGATGTCTTTTTATTGCCAAGTTATCTTTACTTATTTGGGGAAATTTCTGTAAGCCTGGGCTGGGTGCAGTGTGTGCCTTTGCCCTGAGCAGGCAGAGTGTCAGAGCAGGGCACCGACCCTGAGCCACTCTGCTCCAGCCAGTGGTCAGCAGAGACCTGGCTTTAGACAGGGGCAGCTGCATAGTCCGTGAAACAGACAGAGTAAAGGAATTTTTAAACAAGTTTATACATCCTTAGAGAATAATATGTAAATATGCAATAGCTAGTGTGCATTTGTCAAAAATGCATGAAAAACAGGCCAGTTGCCATTTCTGACAAGGCCGCAGGGCTCTTGGAGGGGCAAAGGGCAGAGGAGTAACAGAAGTCTGTAGCTACAAGGTGCCTTGATTTTAGAAGGACTTGAGACATGGATTTTTTGTCCATGTGACATTCTTATAAGAACTAGGATCCATTAATTACTTCCTCAGGAAGAGACTTACAGATGATGGAAAACCTATTTAAATTTTCAAGGATTATATGCTGGATGAAAGGAGACTCCTGAGTTGGGAAGGATCTCTCTTCTTTGCTGTTCAATATTTTCATTAGCTGATGCATGGTGGAATAGAGATCTCTTCCCAAGAGAAGGCAGGTGATGCCAGGCAAATGAGACTGTGAGCATTCTGGAGAACATGATCAGAATCCAGAACAATTTTAGTGCATTGAATAAAATGGACTGAATTCCATAGGTTTTTCATCCATTCAGGAGAGGCAGCTAAAAGGCACAATATGTATGAGTGTTGCTCTGTATTTGTCTTGCAAACAATTTCAAATGTAAATCTGTGAAAGGTGTGGGAGGCCAAATCCAAGGATTTTCACAAATGTTTTAAATCCTAGAGCACAGTGTTTTTCCTCTGTGTTTCCTCTCCTGGGCCTGGCCCCTATCCTGCTCATTGGCTCCCGCAATGAAGTCTCAGCCCACTGAACAGAATTGTTTTCCTACTGTTGCTGTTCTGAAAAGAAATCAGCTTCATCATTTTGTGAGAGTTCTAGTCTGCTCTGGGATGGTAGGTACTACTAAAATAATTGAATTTCTGTCCAGCTTTTGGCATTCCTTCGATCAGGAAAATATTTGGCTGTGTTGAAAGATACTTTGAGGAAGCAGATTTCTTGTCACAGTGAGTAATATCAAATTATTTGGCAAATTCTAACAACTCTGAATTAACATTGTGTTTTTCACTTTCAAAATAGATTTACCTCTGATCAGGAGACTCATGGAATAGATACTGCCTTCCTTTGGGGACCTGCCTTTATGATTGCTCCTGTTCTTGAAGAGGCAAGTTCTGTAATTAAAAACGCCATGGTACTGGAAAAAAAGAAACAAATGATGCTCAGGGCATTGGATGACATTCAGAGCATGTTTGCTCATATCCATCCCTTTCTACCCTCCACTGTCAAAGCTCGCAGAACACATTTCTGAGCAACACAGACAGTACAGAGTTTCTCAGTACTTGAAGTGGGAGGATGAAAGTGAGGGCCCAGCCTTTCCCCTTTTACTCCATGTGAGGAATGGATGTAAAGAGGCTGGATGTTGCCCCTCACGTGCTCCTGTTATTGTGCTGGCTGCAGTCTCCAAGGACACACACAGAGCAGTAATTGTTGAGCTAGGAAGAAACACGCTGATATGAAAGCAAACTGGTTTCTATGTTACTGGTCACCCACAGTGTTTTGGAACTGCAGCATTTCAAGGGCTGTAGTAGGAGTTTCCCAGCATCACAGGCAAAGGCAGTCATTATGGAAACAATAAGGATAACATAAGCTGCTAACAGGATGGGTTTTAAAAAGCAGCATTTCCTTCTGCTGTGCTGGACACAGTACTGGGGTGATGGCTCTCCCTGCTTGGCTGGAGCAAGGGTGTGTTTCTCTCCTGGCCCACCAATGATTGCTGGCAGCACAAGAGAGGTATGTCTGAGCAGATCTGAGTATTCAAATGTGATGTATCCTAGTTCTGTTTGCAATCAGCATGCTGCCAGAATATCTGATATATTTCTAGATGTTGCTGATGATCAAACATATAAACAGGACACTGTTACTCACCTTGTTTTTTAACCAACTCTTTTGTCTTTGTGAATTTAATATAAATTAAGTTCTAAAACCATTCTGACCCCACTGAGGCACTTCATTCATCAGTCCTTTATCTTCAGACTCCCACAGGTTTCTAATAGCTGATGAGTAGAAAGAAGATTTCACAGGGTCTCAGACAGGCAAGATGATGAAGGATGGGGAAAAAAACCATTCCCATTAAGAGGAAGTGACAAGCCAGGAGAGGCTTCCTGCAAAGAATTGAACAAAAGAGTGTGTATATATATATATATATATATATATATATAAAGGACATATAACATGATAGGGGGTCTAGATAAGGAGTTCCTGATGTTTTTTGAGGAACTTCAGCACTAAAGGAAGGCTGCATGCCTGTGGCCTGATGAGGGAAGCAGAACTTTGAAGGCTGGATCTTGCAGTGTGATAGCTGGCAGCCAGGACTGTGCCTGTGGCAGGGCAGGGGCAGAAGTGAGCTGTAAGCCCCTCGCTGTAGCAGTGCAGGCCAGCAGTGAGTATCAAACTGCAGTTTGGCCTCTGCTTGTGTAGAGAAGATGAGTCAGGGGTGACTTGACCTTCACTCCTTGAATCCCAGGATGAGAGCGAGACATCCAAAAACAATTAGGATGGAGAATTGCCTTGCACACTGGTTTGTTATTTAGGGAGTCATGAAGGTGAGGCCCATGGAATCATAGAGTCATAGAATAGTTTGGGTTGGAAGGGACCCAAAAGATCATCTATTTCCAGCCCCCTGCCATGGACAGGGATACCTCCCACTAGGCCAATTTGCTCAAAGCCCCATCCAAATGTCATATGGTAACTTTGCCTTAATTCTTCTCTTCCACCTATGCTTTTCTTGCTCCACAAGATTCTCAGAGTAGTCCTTGGGGCTAATCCATAATTCTGCAAAGGAGCAGACATCTACACTGAGAGTAAAAATTAATCTGTTTGTAAGAATAAGCAACTTGTGACAAAAATGGAAGTATGTTTTGATTGCAACTGTTCCTGGAGTTATTAATACAAAGTGCCTTTAGCGTGATTTCATCCCTGCAGCGATCTGACAAAACACATGCTGCAAAATGAAGTACAATAATTGTGCAATTAGCAAAACATTTATTATTTATTACTACTTATCTGCAACTTTAAATTGTTTACAAGAAGAGAAGGATCTGTATCCTCTGTGTGCTAGAGCTCATTCTCTGCCTTTTTCTGGGACAGGAATGGTGCAAGGGGCACTCAGCAGTGGTGTCCTCCCACTTCAGATGTGAAGGCCTGTCTTAAAAAGGCTGCCATAGCCCTTGCTGGGGCTGCTCAGATGCTGGAGGAGTGCACCTTGGCCAGTTATATTTGCAAGACATAGAGCTATGTACTAGAATAGAATAATCATGTAACATTGACTCATCTCAGGCTATGGCAGTAAAACCCCCCCAAATAGGATAGGCTTGTCTGTTTAGTATTATAGATTAGCCAGCACTAGTCCACTGCTATGACAATAACTCAGCCATAATATTCAAAATTTGATGTTATTAGAATATTCAGCATACATCTCTCCATGCACAAATATAATCAAGCTAATGTAATATCAGAAATGCAAAAAGAAAAAAGACTTTAATCTCTTTATAACAATTACAGGGAGCAAGATCTGTGATTGTATACTTCCCTGAAGCACAGTGGTTCGACTACTATACAGTATGTATTTTTAAGATTAATTTTCTTACCTTTTTTTTTTTATAATTTAAAATTATACAATCCCAGCAAAATAACTTTTAGCAATCTTCAGCAGTATTTTTACCGCAGCATTGGTATTTAAGGAAACTAGAAAAAAAAGTCTGCATCAGGCTAACTGGGAGACTAAACAACAGCTTTCAGTAACATTTTATTTTCTATTTTTGTCATATAAAGCTCTAAGACACAGCAAACAGAATTTTCAAGAATGGCCTAGACATGTATGAAAATGCCAGGATTTGTTTCTTTCCCCTCCACTTTTAATTCTTGTTCTGATACACTTCCATGCAAAGAGACAGAGGCAGAAACCTAAGCCACACGCCTGAGAACATGCCACAAACCCTCCTGTGCATGTACTTTTGCACATGCATCACTTCTGACACAAGTCATACTGGCACCACAAGGTGAGGCACCCATCTGGGAGACTCTTCCAAGAGCTGCAGAACAATCTGCTCTGTGGGACATGCCAATACCTTCTCTTCAAGGCCTGAGTCTTGACCTTTCCAATAGCATCCCCAGGACCTCATTTCCAATCATTTACAATCTCCAGGCTAAGCCCAGCGTTGGCTTTAACAGGAGCAGTTAAGCTGATACTAAGAGCTTTCAGAAATGTGAGCCCAGGATCATCAGGCTGTTGTTAACTCTCCTGAGTGTCCCTGGCAGAGGAGCAGGCAGAACAGAACTGCTCTCAAAGGAAATGCAGACTTATTTTTAAGTAAGTTTGGTCATTTTCAGCATTTGGCTGGTGTCCTCAGAGGGATGTTCATCCAACCCTTTCCCCTTTCTCTTTTCATAAGACTGTGATGCTGCAAAGTCCAGCATTTAATTCAACTCTCTTTATGCTTCCCTCTGAGCCTCCTTGCTGGGCTTGGCACAGGGACAGTGGCCCATGTCCCTTGCCCTGCCTATGTACCTGCCCCTGGCCTTGCTCACCTCCCAGTATTTGGCACTTACTTGTCATGCACATGGTGCTTATCCAAACAAAAGTTGGGTACTTGCCATAAATCATAATAATCATTTACAGAGGGCAAGAGCAAAGCCTTCCTGTTATTTACTCTGTACATAAGTCCTGCCTACAGCTGGTTTTGAGGCATTAGAGAACTTAATGCTGGTTGTCCACACACACATAAATTTCACTCACTGAATGCTGTAATTACTTTTTGAAAGGGGAAGAATTGTTCTTAGAAGAGAAGAAAATCTACAATTTACATCCCCAAATGACTACGAATCACTTACCTTAAACTGGATTGTGATAGGCTCCATATGTATAAAAAGAGGAAGCAAAAGTTCCTTTTTGCTCAGTGTCTTGATGAGTGTTTTTTTCCACAGCATACAGAATAATGGTCCCATTTTTAAAGACCAAGCTGTCTTTCAGTCATGATGTTTCTATCTCAGGCATTTGCATAATGGCAGGGGCTAGATCCTCTTTCGTTTAAAAAGGAAATGAGAATAATACTCCTGAAATCCATATTTAATTTGTTTTTTTCACTGATGTAACTGAAATGAAAATTCACCCCCTGCTCTCTTTTTCAGTTGTCCATATGTATAGTACCACCATTGGCATTTTTTTAACTGCATTAATTTTTGTGGTAGGGTCTTAAAGTGCCAAGTGCCTGGAAGAAGAACTATGCGACTGTGTCTGCCCCACTGAACAAGATCCCTCTGTACATCCGTGGAGGGTACATTCTGCCACAACAGGAACCAGCCACAACCACTACTGAGAGGTAACGTCACATGTTTGTCACCAAGAGCCACAGTGTGGGTCAGACCCACAGACAGTCAAAAAAGCAATCAAAAAAATGTACAGAAGAGAGACTATCTGCATCTCCCAGCTGCCATCCCAAGTGATAAGTACAGTATTTTTATACCACTGTTCGCTTCATTTCATTAGGAGAAATCACCTCAGAGATGACCCACGTCACTGTTAGCACAGCTGACGCCTACTCCTGGCTCTGTGATTATGCTCAGAAAAGCTTCTGCAACCTCTTACTGCCACACTGGCCTGCTGTCAGTCATTCAAAGTAAATATATGCAAGGGGAAATGCAAAATTCTTCTTGGGTGAATTTATCAAATGCTGTAAACAAGGTGAAAAGGCTCAAATCTTTCTTCAGGAAAAATATTTCCACATGCCCATGGATAATACACTGGTCTTAAGTCCGAACCATGCTCAGAAGCTAATCTGGTAGGAAAGAGAGGGGACAGCACTGTGCAGCAGCCACAGTAAGGTAGTACTGGTTAGCAGTTGACTCCCAGATCATCCAGTTATTGTACATTAAGGCCACGAAAGGAGGAGCTTGTCCACATGAGCCTCAAAATGTGGGAAATCTAGACTTCAGTGGGACAAGGCAAGGCAAAGATTTTGCCATAATTTCAAGAGTCCTTTCAATGAACACTGTTGTCATTCTTCTGTCATGACTTTTTTTGTAACCTGAAAATGGGAGTTGTGTTCAGAAGTTTTTTTTAAGTTGGAAGGAACAGTGCTCACAGGTCTGACACCTGACACTTCTCAACGTGTTTGTCAACAGCCGCCTGAACCCATTTGGACTCATTATTGCCCTGGATGAACAAGGACAAGCTTCTGGATCTCTCTTCTGGGATGATGGTGATTCCATTGGTAAGCCTGATCCCCTGATGTGAAGCAGTACCTGCATACAGGGCTGTCCTCAGGCCACCTTTTCAGCAGCATAATGGCACTGACTCCTGCTAGAAATAGCTGGAGTACTGACCCCGGATTGAATGGTAGAAAGGTCAATGGAAAGTCAGCAGTGCCCTGGCACCCAGGAGTGTCCTGGGGGCATCAGGGGCAGCATCACCAGCCAGGCAAGGGAGGGGATTGCCACTCTGCTCTGCACTGAGGTGGCCTCACCTCAAATCCTGGGAGCAGTTTTGGGTACCTCAATATAAAAAAGAACTATTAGAGAGCATCTAAAGGAGGGCAACAAGGATGGTGAAGGACCTTGGGGGGAAGCTGTATGAGGAGTGGCTGAGGTCACTTGGTCTGTTCAGCCTGGAGGAGACTGAGGGGAGAACTCACTGCAGTTACAACATCTGCATGAGAGAAGAGGAGGGGAAGACACTGATTTCTTCTCTGTGGTTACCAGAGACAGGACCCAAGGGAAAGGCCTGAAATTGTGTAAGGGAAGATTTATATTGGATATTAGAAAGAGGCTCTTCACCCAGAGGGTATTTGGGCACTGGAAGAGGCTCCGCAGGGAAGTGGTCACAGCACCAGCCTGACAGAGTTCCTAGAAGTGTTTGGGCAATGTTTTCAGGCAAATGGTGTGACTCTTGGGGATGGAGCTCTGCAGGGCCAGGCATTGGTGCTCTTTGAGGGTGCTTTCTAAGTAATTCTGTGATTCTCTGAAAAGCTGATTGCTGTTGAAGTCAGCGTTTTGATATGAGAAATGTGTGACACTGGGAGTAGCTGATCTGCTAGAAAGGGCAATCTAAGGAACATTGTGTTCTCCTGAGATGAACCTAAGACTAGAGGAAGACATTAAATAGCCCACAAATCATCTTAGCCTGACCATAGCCTGCTAAAAATATGACCATAGACTTGCTAAAAACTTGCCTGTTTTGATATCAGACCTCCTTGCTTTGTGTTTTGACAGATACTATTGAAAACGAGAACTACTTCTTGGCTAAATACACATTCAGCAAAGTAAGTGGCAACATGCAAGATACCTACTTACATATAGGTAGCTGTATTTTAGTGTAGCCATTGTAAGGTGCTGATGTCTAACTTTTCTCTGGAAAGCTTTTTATCTTCTATCTCAGTCTATAAACCAGGTAAGCTACCTAATGCTTTCATTTATAGCTAGCTACAAAATAGTGCAACAGTAGTCCTGCAGTTTTGTGTTTGCTTCACTGAGTATCATAGTCATTAATGTTCCTGCTGTAATATGAAACTGAAAAACCCCACTTTTTCAACTCTTTTTTTTTTTTTTCTTACTTGAAACTTCTGGGGACAAGGGACCTTTTTCTTATGTTCCTCCTAGTGAGCACTTTAGCACTTTCAGTCTGATGGGTGGGAGAAAGCTAGATTCCTCTCTTCAGGATATTCCAGCAACCTTTTAACTTCGATCACTTGATGTTTTTGTTTTGTGGTGCAGAGAATTATGTAGTCTCAATTCTTTAGCTTGCATTTCCTTGTCTGACAGTGCAGACACTGCTCCCATGGTGGGTCTCCTGTGGAGAGATCCAGCACACTACTGGCAACCCACTGTGCTGATCAGATGCTCTGTGCAGCACAGGAACAGATTAGCCCAGGGTCAGTGCACTGATGCCTTTCACACAGTGCTCAGTTCTGTGCAAACATGTCCTGAGAAAGACCTGTAGAAAAGCCCAACAGTCAAGGCTTCAATCAAGTAAAATGCTATAAAATATATCTACCGTAAGCTCATTAAGTATATGATAGAGCTGTAGGAGTTATTGTAAAGAAATTTTATCCTACTTCAATAACCTATCTTTATAGATTTCACTTCATCTACAATTCTAGCATTTGGTAAGAAATAGGATATTGTATATAGAACTATGGCATGATTTGGTCCCCAGCCTTCTGAAAATGAGCCAGTATGTGCCCAAGTGGCCAAGAAGGCCAAGAGCATCCTGGCTTGTATCAGAAATATACAGGACTGGAGCAATGACTGTACCTCTGTACTTGTCACTGGTGGGGCCACACCTCAGATCCTGTGTTCAGAGAAGGGCAGTGAAGCTGGTGGAGGGTCTGGATCATAAGTCATGAGGAGCAGCTGTGGTAGCTGGGATTATTTGGCCTGGAGAAAAGGAGGTTCAGGGGAGACCTTATTTCTATCCACAACTGCATGAGAGGAGGGTGAGCCAGGTGGGGGTCAGTCTCTTCTTCCAAGTAACAAGTGATAGGAGCAGAGGCCTCAGGTTACACCAGTGGGGGGGATTAGATTTGATATTAGGAAAAAAATTCTTCCCTGAAAGCATTGTCAAACCCTGAAACAGGCTGCTCAGAGAAGTAGTGAAGTCACCATCCCTGGAGGTATTTAAAAGACATGTAGATGTGGCTCTTAGGGACATGGCTTAGTGCTGAAATTGGCAGTGCTGGCTTAATAGTTGAACTGGATAACCTTAAAGGTATTTTCCAATCTAAATGATTACGTGATTTTCATGCCATGTATTCCTAAAGGCCCCAAAGTAATCTACAGAAAATAGTCTAAACAAAATAGTGTTAACCCCTATTGTGATATTGCTCTTAGAAGATCTGTCTTCCAGGAGCAAGAGCAAGAGCAGTCCAGGGTAAGTCAATGGGCTTTATTATGTAGCCTGGTATATTTGTGAGATATTTTCCTGGAACTAATACCACATGGGTAGACTTTAAATTTAATTTTAACTTATTTTGTTCTTGATTTACCAAGAAAAAAAATCCTTCTTCTTCAGAAAAAAAGGGTATTTCAACAGCAAAATGGAAGACAAATCACTTGGGTTTTCTGTAGTCTGTGTATAGTAATTTATTGCAGGAAAGCTACAGAAAAACAATATCCAGTTTTATATTAAATTTTGAACTGTGCAAATTAGATTGTTGCTTCTCTGGCACATGCATTTCTCATTGCTCATATTTGACTTCTGCCTGTAAATCCAGGACTGAATTCCCTATCTGCATTCCAATAATCCTTAAAGTTGAGTTTTATTCTGTGTTTATAAAGGAAACAGTTCATCTCAAATAGCAAATTTGAGGTATGAGAAATGTATGAAGATCTCAGTATTTGTTGCACATTTCTATATTCTTTAAAAAATGTGGAAGAATAATTTAATCACACCTAGTTTTAGGAGAGCACACAAGTCTTGTTCCCTGAGAGATTTGCTGGTAAGGTCTGACATCACAGCATTTACTCTGAACCTAGCATGGGGTGTTGCAAAAGTAACAGCAACAGGATTAGACCGTTTAATTTATATTTTCATTTAAACAACTCAGAAGTGTAAAGAAGAATTAAAAACTAGGTCAGGCACTTAAGTCTCAGAGAATAATTCAAGCTCCTGCTCTGTGATGCTGTCTCACTGCAGTTGGAATTTTAATTCCCTTGACATGTCCCTTCCAACATGCATGGTGACTAAGTGACCTAAGTCAAAGTGCCCCCTTACATGAAGCTCACCAGGCTAGAAAAATACTTGATCCGTGTGTATAAGATCTGCTGTGCTTCAGGGATGAGCAGGGAGGTCCTGATCCCCAGGGCACACAAGGCAGGTGTGCTCAGCCTGTACCAGGTGGGTCCACACTATACTAAAGGAATGGTGATGGAAGGGTTCTGAAAGGATGTATTAGGTACTAAGTGACTGGATAACCTTAAGGGAAGTTTCTCCTAAAACTGGTCCAATATTCAGGGTGAAAATGTACAGGGAAGAAAAGGTGAAGTTGATAGGATCAGAGCTACATGGTAAGAAGAAAACTCATGACCCTTTTTGCTCAGAGGACAGAAATCCTGGCTCCTGGCATCAGATCGAGGGCTTCATGTTGCTTTGCATTTATGGGGTTTTGAGTGATATCCATATCCCTCAAACAAGAAGTCAGAACCTTCCTGGGCAATTGCTTTAACCGTTAGATGCTTGGGGAGGAGTGGATCACATCCTCCTGGACCATCCTGTGCCCTGTGCAGGGCAGGGAGTTGGACTCCATGATCCTTATGAATCTTTTCCAAGTCAGCATATTCTGTGATTCTGTTTTCCCAAGATGTCCAGTTCTAGACCTTAATCAGGGGAAATGGTCCTGTCTTGGGCCTCTGAGCTTGAGAGCTGAGTTCAGCATTACATTGTGCTTCCTGGGTCTGTGTGCCCACTGGGCTGGCTCTCCTGCTTAGCCACATGTGAAACAGCAGTACAGCACCACAGAGATGTGCTCTCTCTAAACTGAGCTTCCCTCTGTGCTCTGCCAGAGCTCTGCCAGAGAGGATAAAACATCACCTGTAATAGGTACCCTAAAAAAGTTTTCTGGAGGCTTTTGCAGGCCTCTCCCATTTGCTGAATAATAGCCAACATTCCTTATTTAGGCAGTTTAAATCAGTATGCTGGGGCTTAGCACTTATTTTTAGTGTGGATGCCTGAAATAAGCAGTCTAAGCACAGCCCTAAGTTACACATACTGTGATCTAGCTCCTACTCCCCTCCTACAATGCACTACTGAAATAACATAAGCTAATTTATGCAAAAGGTTCCATCATGAGTTTTTCCTTAGCATATTTTTAAGAAGTCATGATTGCAGAGCAATCCATCATTTCCTGAGCAGTGTAATTCATCTTTATTTCCTCAACAACTTTGATCATGTGACAAATGCGATGATTCCTCTTCACTGCATGTATGGGAAATTACTGTCACTGGTGATCCAAATGAATTAGTTTAATGACTTTGTATGTCCTCTTGGTACACCCCTGAATATGGGATGTATAGTAAATAAACAGTACAACAAACAAAGCTCTGTGATCATACAATGTTCCTTTAGTCTCCTTAAAGCTGGGACATATATAGCAGGGATTTCTAGCAGGAGATGTGGTACATAAAATAGGGGCAAAACATCTAGCAGCTGATGTTTTTGGAAGATACTAGTGTTTTAAAGCAGTTAGTTTTGGATGTTAATTAAATCTGTCTTAAAGTCACTAATTGAATCTCTGTATCTGGATTTTGGCTTTGCATATGCCACTGTACTCTGTAATGGGTACAAGAACAAAATTTACATTGATTGAAAGTAGAAAAACATGTCTTCTTGGATGTGTTTTTCTATTTGTAATCCAATGAATGCTGTAAATACCATTTACTTTCTTAGTTTATAATCATACACTAAGCCTTTCTTATGTACAAATTAATGTGACTTGTTTTTTCCTTTATGACTTCAGTGTCTACATTGGAAGACATTTTTATGTTCATTTACAAGGATGACATCTTGTAACAGTGTGCAGCAAGTCGCCTCTAAAGAGCTGTCATGGTCCTAAAGTTTTCTCTGTGGCTTTTTCCAGGGAAGCTTGAAGACAGAAATAGTTAAAAATGGCTACCGTGGAGCTGACACTCTGAAGTACAACAAAATTACCATTCTTGGCCTGAAACTGAGACCTCAAGCTGTGTCTCTGAATGGAAGATCCATCCGTGGAGATGCCCTGTCTTTTGATATGAATGGGGTAAGACCTGAACGGAGAGGACAAGAAAAAACTTAGGGAAAGGAGGGTGAAGAACAGTGAAGAGAGATGAAGTCAGTGAAGGAAAGGAACTGTTTCACTGTTTCTCATCCATAGTCCTTTACATTTTCAAGTATAAGCAGACACCAATTCTTGATACAGCAGTCTGACATTGAGGAGAGAGAAAAAAAAAGTTTTTTTAGGAAACTTTAATCTTTGTTATTGCATATACACTCTCTTTTACTTAATGTCTGCCATTTACACAATTTTTTAAACTGATGAAATACTAGAAAGAAGATACAGGTCCATGAGCTGAGAGCACAGTTAGTAGTTTTATGGGTATTCTTACAACTCTGATAAAATGAGAAAACTTGTCAAAGTTTTTTATCTGCTGCTGAAATGAAGTGTTGTGGATTTTTTCTCACAATTACTTGGTGTCCAGAAATTTTTCCAGTGTAATTGGCTCCAAGGAGTATCTCCCTATCTTTCAAAGAGGTATAATTTCAGCATCTTAAAGTGCCAAGCCTCATTTCCAGAACAAAATGCATGACTTGCTTGTGCAGTGCTCCTCTGGCACCAACACAGGGACATTCCAGAGGGGATGGACTGAACATCCCTAATAAACCCTAAGCAGCAACAGCCTCTGTGGTCCCAATTTTCTTTTGCACAGAAGTATAGACAAAAGGAGCAAAACTTTTCGCTTCCTTTCCTCTGGCCACTTGTCCCATATCTGTCACCTGCCACCAAGCTGAAGTGGTCATTCACACTCTGTATGAAATGTGCACTCACAACTCAGCACTCGTCTGCATCTAGGGAACTCCTGATGTTAACTCTGAAAATGCCACTGAATCATCATGCAGTGAAAGGTAACTGAGGCAACAAGTAGTGGATGTCACATCTTATGTTACCCTACCCACTTGGCTTAGTGATTAAGTTTTATTTGTAACCAGTGATCCCCATTATACATATCTGGTACTACCATTTATTTTATTGAAAAAATCTGTAAAGGAAGAAAATTGCTGAGAATAAATTTCTGCCTTAGAGAATTGTAAGAATCTCACTTTCAGAGACAATGTCATAAATAAATGTAATCAGTATTGCCTCAAGGGAAGAAATTGTTTAACAGCCTCTAAGCAAACTGAAAGCAACATAAATGTGGCAGGGTAAAGAAAACATTCTATTAAGATGTGCTTGAAGGTACCAATCACAGAAATCCAGAAAATAACTGCAGACTAACAGCCTGACATACAAAGATGATTTTAAAAGACTAATAAGCTTGTCTCAAAAATATAATTTAAAATTTGATTTAAGAGCAAAAGATTATCTTGATGACTTAAGATCTACTTGAAATGCTGGAGTAAAAAACCCACCAAGGTGATGTTGTAGGGATCCAGAACTGCCAAAAATTTTCTACACCAGCTGAATATATTCCTCTCACAATTCTAAGAGATTCAGTCAAACCTCTCACACCATCCCTGTACAGATGTTACATTATCACTACCTATATTCCTCTCATGTTTGACTCTCTAATAAAAAAAAAAAATAAACCCGAAAAGAGCACTAGCAGCAGCTTGGGTTTAGATCTTGAAAACTTATTAATGTAATTAAAAAATAATAAAACACAAAGGGCAAATTTGCTACTTTCTTACAGGCTTAGTGAGATTACATTTTGTATAATAGTTTCACAAGCAGAGACCCCACTGTTTAAAGGGCTACAGTAGAAAGTAACTTCTACCATATTGGTTTTGCTTTACAGAAGGCAAATTTACTTAATAGCAGTGCTTAAGTGGTTATTGAGCCATATTTATTTGTATATAAATAGAAACAGGTTGCTTAGTAATAAGCCACTTCTTTCTCTCTGATTCATGCAGCGCTACCCTGATCTGACATTTGCAATATCACAGAATCTTCCTATTAGTAGGAGTCTGTTATCTTTTTTTTGCCTCCGGAGCCTCATGCCTTAAGGAACTGTACAGTGACTGCAGCAGGGATGTTGGAAGGGTACATCTGTTGGCCAGGCTTGTGCTGACAGTGGGCGTAGGGAAGGTTCTTTTTCTCACACTTCCCACATTCTCTGCTGGGAAGTGGTTCCCAGCATCCACTCCTCCCAATGTCCATGCAGTATTGCAGTCTGGAGTAGCCTCTCTGGCTGCCTGGAAATGTTAAGGTTACTGTTTGGAGTACTTTTGTCTGGATTTTTCCCTATATTTGAAGAAAAATAAATTATTCAAGAAGTGGAATTCCAACTCACTAAGCAGTGATAGAGACCTGTTTCTGATGGAAGATGAAAATATTAGATACTTTGAAGCAGTGATCTAAGTAAGCACAGACTGTTGGAGTAATGTTAACATGAATGTGTGGGCTGGCAAAGAGGTGTGAATGGATATTGTACATTTTAAGAGATTATTAATTCTGAAACCTAAAGATAAAACTGGTGAAGTACTGAAAATGGAAATTACGTGAGTCGCACAAAGCCCATCAAATTTAACATTGAACAGGGAGAGACCAGGACAGATATTGTATTTATAAATTAATATTTAATTCATGTAATTAATTTTAAACCATTACTGAATTTCTAGAAGGGATGTTGAATTGGATACAGCAGTAGGAAGATGCATCCTGCCATTATATTACTCTCACCTACCTGAAATGTTAAAGAAATCATGAAGGTCTAAACTCAGGTTTCACTTCTTAATCTCTATTTTGAACTGGTTTGATTTATTATACATTAACATAATTCATTATTTTGGATCTCTTTTTTTTCCACAGAAACTGGTTTTGCGGATTTCTGCTTCACTTACTCAGGAGCTCAACATTAAGTTTTACTAGAATGGTCAGAACACACAGACTTAATTTACCATCCTTGGCCCTCAGATATTGATCTCACTTTGATTTAGATGTAAAAAAAAAAATAGTCATTAAAACATGGTATATGAACCTGATGACTGATCTTTTCTTATGTAGTATTTGTAACTCAAATAAAATTTTCAGTAGTAGTTAATGAGTACTAACATAAACTGTTGTGTGTTCAAAATAGCATACAGGAAATCATCCTGAAAATTCTGTCTCACCACAGATGGAGATAATATTTGGAAATGTTCTCAATGGGACCATATTCTACACAGCATACACTATTGGGGTTTATTTTCAAACTATGGTAGGGAAAAAAAAAGAACAACCAATTAATTTCCATAGTCCAATACATAACCTGCCATTAATATAATATGCAATACATATATAATCTAATAAATATTAATATAATATTATATTAAGTACTACATTATCATATCTAAAAAATCAGCCCATTGTCCCAGACTACAAGATCTACAACTGTAGTGATCACTCACTTCTGTCTCCATCTTGAAATGTGATTGCAGCCTGGGCATGCCTTTCTCAAAGTGAGTGGGTCTTGTGGAGGAGCCTTAAGGTCTCTCCAGAGTCTTTGCTGGTTGCAGTAAGGTCTGATGTAAGACATGTTTGCTCTGCACAGTGAAGAGAAAGCAATTTACACATCAGCTTTTTTGTGGGAAGAAGTTGGAGAAAACAAGGTGTAGCTGAAGATGATGAGAAAAGGCTGAGGAAGAGCAAAATATGGGCAGTGGGATGGAGGAGGATTCAAGGTGACAGATGAACTAACCATCTTCCTTGCTGTAGAATACAGCACATGACTACACATTGATGAAATAAACACTTGAAAAGTGTGCCACTCTGAGTGTGCAAATGCAGGTCCTTGTGCAGAGGAATGATGTTAGCAGGGTTTGTGAGAGCTGTGTATTTGGGACAGAGGAAGGGAGGAGAACCTCTGTAGGAGCAGACAGCATCAGCAGGCAGCCAGACGGAGCAGTGCTTGCTGCACAGACCTGAGGAGCAGCAGAGACGCAGTGGATGTGTCTGCACTGTGTGTCATGGGCTCTGCACTAGAGATCCCAGAGCAGGGCAACCAGCAGGGGCTCCAGCAGCACAGGAGGTGCTGGTCCAGAGGCTGCTGGCCACAGACATTGCCTTAGGCTTGGCCACACTGCCAGTCATCCTCTTGTGCTGCCTGTGAGAGCCCCATGCCTGCTCACCCCAAGCATGTTGCAGGCATAAACAGAGAAAACTGCTGCATGGCTTAACAATCTGGGGTGGATGGGAACCAATAAAACAGACCAGTTCTGTGCAGAATCCAATCTCTTCCATGTGTCTTTGCACCAATGGCATCAAAGAGGTACCTGCTCTGTTTTCCTCCAAATATGAGGGTGTTAGTTCCTCACCACGGCAAAAGAGCAAAGAGAGAGAACAAGAGACCAATGTATTAGAGAAAGCAAACTTGTAAACACCCTGGCCTGGGGAGCAGAATTTAGTTGGTTTGTGAGTGGGGCTTTTTTTGGTTCAGTTGGTTTCTCTCTAATCCACATTACAGTGTGGGTAAAAGCAGGCTTGGGAGAGGGGAGGTGGTGAATTTGCTGACAAATGGTGAAAAAGGAGACTGGTGTGGAGACTGGAGCACAGATGTGGCTGGAGAGCAATGGAGATGTTGGAAATGTCACCTCTGTAAAGAGCTCTCTGCTGGATAAACAAGTTTTCTGTGAAATCAGTGACTAAGCTGGCACTTGCACATATAGCTTAATAAAATAAGTGCACAAAAATACAGTCCTACCAGCATCAATATGCCATTCAAGCTTGTATTACAACCTGGATTTTATTCCTTTCTTGTTATTTTGGGCCTTGTAGCTTCAGTGAACACAACAGGAAATCACTAGTCAGTAATATATCTGCCTTGGGCTCTGATTTCATGTATTTATTTCATAAATGTAAGCAAGACAGCCCTTGGTCAGCATTTATAATAGCGTTATCAAAGAAAAACTGAGTTTGAGTAGTAGCCATGTGTGCGTATCTGGCTATTTATCCTCCTGAGAATTAAGGTGCAGGTGTAATTTGGATCATTTACACTTTTTTGAAAGTTTTTTGGTTACACTGTTTATTCCTTCCCATTCCAACAATTTCTTTTTTCTTCTTGTGAAAAGGATAACAACTTCAACAAAAAGTACTGATCACTTGTTAAAAGTGGTATGAGGCGAACCCAAGAATCTACAGACAAATATTTTACTGTCATTTAAGGTTAGATTGGATTAAAGAATGAACTTCCCCAAGTGTTGGTGTGGATTATATTTATTACAAATACAGATTTTCAGTGGAGTGAGAACTTCTCAGGCTGGGTTTTAAAAGCCTTGGTAGTCAGCTGCTTTCTCCATTCTGCCTTTGTTAGCTGAGTCCCTCAGAATCTGAAGGAGTTGAAATGTAAAGGGGAAAAAAAAAAATCTTACTTTGCATTTCAAAACCCTGGTGATTCTATGCTTCTGCCTTACAAAGCCACAAAGAGAACACAGAAATTCACCAGCCAAAGTACAGTGACCCCTAAGAATATATCATTAGGCTTCTCTTCTGCAGAGAAAGGAAAAATAAACCTTCTCCATTTTACTCCATGCATACTTCATTTTTTCATCTGATTTTAAGTTTAATCTTAGAGGATCCCCACTGTCTGTTCTTGCAAAACAAGAATTTGTTTTATTGATGAATGTTTATGTTGATTTTGTGTAACACGAAAAGATGGTGGTAGCTTGAATCAGCTACTCTTGACTGAAGTAGAAGAAATTTAATTTAGGGGACATGCACAAAGAGCTCTGCTGTGGTCAGTAAGCCAGACACAAAAAATCTGTTTTGATATGGCCAGATGAAGTATTGCATGTCTTGGAATGAATAACAGACAAAAGAAGATACAACTCTGCTGGAGCAAAGGAGACACTGGAGGAGATGTGGGAGCTTGTTGGACCTGAGTATGAGCTCCCAATGAAAGGTTTAATCAAAAAGGAGGCAGAGCAACTTCAAATACACAGACAAGTAAAGGCTGAGATATTATAGCTCACCTGGTTGTCATACTGACACCATCTTGTTGGAACACACTGTCCCATTTTAGTGTCAGAGATATGTGGAATATATTGAAATAAATAGGCTTGTCACAAAGTAAAGCCACAACAATGTCTGAAAGGCTCCCAAAAATGCATTTTCTTGTGGATGTACTGTGAAGCTCAACCTTTCTTTAATGGCCAGGAGAAGGCTCAGTCCCATGAGAGTCTCAGTGTACCTATGGGGGCAGAAATGCAGTGCAGAAGCTCTTTAAATTAACAACGGTAATATTTGGTGTCTGTTAATGAAATTAGACAAATTCAAACACTGATATTTTAATTGTTGGAACAGCTTTTCAAGAACTATGGTGAATTCTCCTGCATTAGAAAATTTTAAAATAGAAGTGGATGCTTTTCTAAAAGAAATGCTCTTGCTCAGTAATTCAGGAGTTTTTTGCAACTGTATCCCTAGCCTGTGTCATGCCAAGTGATCACAGCAGTCTCTCCTGGGTTCACAATTATGAATAATGAAAGGACATTTTGTAGTTTTTTTGCAAAATATGGGGAGATTTCTGTGACAAGTCAGTGCCTTTGGAGGTCTCCACATAGCTACAAAGATTATAAAATATCATTGGTATGATCAGATTTTTGGTAAATATTGGTATGCAATATATTTTGAATATATTTGAATAACTTCTTGTAAAGGTTTTGGTAATTACTTTTTCACCAGATGGAACTTAAATCTACCTGAAAATAGAAGTCATTCATTGCCATTCTCATGCAGGGACTATTTGCCATTCATCTTGCCAACAGGTCTGCAACAAAGGTGAAAAATATCACTGAGTCTAGAGTGTGCATGAGGTAGACAACAAGTCTCCCACAGCAGAGCTGGTGCCTGGCTCTGGAGAGCAGTGATGCTGTTCCTGGCCCTCATCCCTTGCCCAGGGGCAAAAACCACCCAGCTGCTGGTGTGACACAGAAAGGTGAATGTGACAGCCATGAATTCCAGCTTCCCCTGCAGTCTGGGGTAATGTAACCTGGGGTGGGTATAGGAACAGTCAGACATCAGGGCTCAGCACCATCATGCAAGCCAGAATGAAACCTCTCCTGAGATGCCTGCCAGTGCAGGGACACACCAGTACCTTGGCTTCCCTACTCCCAGATCCATGGGACAGGTGTCTGGAGCCTCAGCAGTGACCCATAGAGACCTTGGCTAGAGACTTGCCACTGTGCTCACTGCAAATGCATAAAATGTAAATACTGCAGTGGAGGATTATGAAATGAAGGTGAGATGAGCTGACTGAGCTTAGTGGAAAGAAGACTGCCAGGGCTTTCTCTTGGAAATGGCACATTTCCATCCCAAGAGGGAAATACAGCTGCCAGAGGATCTGCCAACAAACTCGAGATTTGTCTCTACAGCCTAACAAACTACAGGGATTAAAACTAGCACAGATGCAGAGTGTTGCCTATACAAGGTCCAGCAATGCTCCCAGGTCATGCCCCAGATTTGGCAGCCACTGCCCCATGGCTACCATGAAGTCATCCTACAAGTATCTCAAAGAAAAAAAAAATGTGCAGTAGAGCATTCTGGTGTCCTCTCTTGTTAGTCACCCAATGAAATGAGCAAGCCCTGTGAATTTTTCGGAGATAACACAGTTCCAAATAGCAAGGCTGGTTGTCCCCAAACACTCCTGTGCACTGTCCTGACTGCTACACTCAGGGCACAGTGAAAGCCATGAAGGAGGAGAGGGACAAGAAAATGCCCTTTCCTGGGAGCAATGCAGTCAGCTGGAAAAGCCCTGAGAGAGCAGAGGCAGAGAGAGGTGCATGGATAACAGGAGCAGAGCCTTGGAGCTATTCTGAGCAGTTCCAGGCCTGAGACAGATGGTGAGGCTTTTCCTAGTGACCCAGAAGGGATTGTGTAGACACTCTCTAAAGGTTGTTGCAGTTTCACCACAGAGAAAGACCCAAATGGAAAAAAATCCAAAAGTAATGAGAGTTGCGTGTCCTTTCTGTTCACTGAACTTTGCTCGGGAGGTTGTTGCAGTTGTAGCTTGTGCTCAAATATAATGGAGCTTCAAGGATGTACCAAAAACATCTTGGGGTGCTATTTGTAAAGTAAAATTTCCTGCTAAGTTTTCTGCTCTATCCACTCCTTCTTGGTTTAGGCAATTTCACAAGCCCTTGACAGCAGCCCCACCTCCTGTTTTGGTGAGACCAAAGTCCAGCGCTTGTGGGATACAATAAAATCTTTCCATTCTCTTGCCAATAGCTCAGGACTATGTTGCTTCCTCCCACCTTTTCCTTCCCTCTTCCCCACATTAACATACGTATGGAGGGGAGGTAATGGGGGTGTGTAGAAATTAAATGTGCTGCTGATCTCAAACTCCTGCAGACACAGGAGTCAAGAGTTGAGATCATAGATTTGTAATACTTCTTGTAGACCATGATGCCATGATTGCTTTTCAATCATCCATAATAGGTGTCTAAAGTCCTACTATTAAAAAAAAAAAAATAAAATTAGGCCCAGATAAAACATTGAAATTTGAATATGAATTCAGAGTAAGCAAAAATGAAAGAAACACTTTTCTCAGCTTTTTGAAAGAGGGTTGATCAGTTTTTTCACCACCTGATTATGCTTTCTGAAGAATAAATCTGAGAAAGCTGAGATAAAAAGCATGGCAATTACGGAATCTATATATATGCATATGTACATATATGTATATATAAAACTTCACACAATAATTTTGAAGATACAAGCAATGTTCCTCTCTTTTTCCTTCGATGGGCAGAGTCTGATGAGAAAGCTGTTTGAGCCATTGCCAAGTTGGAAGAGACAAAAGCACAGTTCCATAACACTGATGTGTTTTTAGATCAAGCAGCTGGAAGTACTGTACTTGGTGGCAGAAAAGAAATAATTATTTTAGTTACACATGAAAGAAAATAATATAGTGCTCAAACTATGCAGTATTTCATTATCTCTTAATTTGTTTCATGTGATCATAGAGGTTTAGAGGCTAGAAAAGGAGAAGGTGTTTGAGAAACTCTAACTTAAAATGTCCGGAATTTATAGGCAGCTGGAAAGCAATGGAAGTTAAAACAGCATTTCCAGTGAGATGCCAAGAGTCTGACACGACACTTTGTGCCTTTCAGCACCCAAGGGAAGTTTCAAACCATGAAGCAACAATTTAAAGAAGACTGTTACGTCTTCAAGAGTTCTTTTCTATGTGGATGAACCTTCTGTGTACATTTACCAGACAACAGTATTTTGTATGTGTTATAACTCTTTCTTTCTTTCTTTCTTTCTTTCTTTCTTTCTTTCTTTCTTTCTTTCTTTCTTCCTTTCTTTCTTCCTTTCTTTCTTCCTTTCTTTCTTTCTTTCTGGATTATTTGAAGATACCCATTTGAATTCTGTTTTAAAAATGTAGCTATTTATATATTCATAAAATAGACTTGCACATTAAATGTTCATGTCAAGCTGGCAATAAATATAGAATAACAGGATGCTTTATTAAATATTTTATAGGAAATTATGAAACCACCGTTATATAAAATATTTGCATACATTCTTATTTTTTATTTGTCTGAGAACTCAATTTCATATTTTGGGTGGTGCATAGAATTTCTACTGACTTTTCTGCAAGTAGTGTATAGGACAAAGGTGCCCCTGTGATAGCATTTTAGTTCAGACAAGGAGTAAGCTTTTGAAGTGAACTTTTTGAAGTGACTGTCTCCACTTACTGCACTTGGGTCTAGGGGCATGTGAAGTGAATCTTTTTCACATGAGCTAAACTAGAATAGACTCTCTAAGACAGGATGGAATGCACCCCAGCCATCAAGGAGCATTAATGCTGTATGGAAGTAAATCACCCATAAAGGGCATGGGGTTGCTGTTGGTGCTTCAGCACTTGGCCTTTCCCAGTAGTTTGGTCCTACTGCACTGTATTACTTTCTAAATTAGACAAGGTCCAATTTAGCCCAGCAGTTCGGCTAAATAATCTGAAAATTGTTTGAAGCATTCCCTAAAGATTAATAGAACATGTGAAAGGACAGAAAGAAATCAGAAAAAAAAAAAATAGAGAAATTTGGGCTTTTTATTTTTGTTTGAGTTAATCCTTACACATCAGGGAGGATATATGCTGTATCTTTTTCCCCTGCAAAACCTCATTCCTAACAGAAATTTGAAAAACTTTCAGTCTAACATCTGGAGGGACAGTGTGAATCCACCACTCTCAGGAGAATGCTAAAATACTCCTAGTGCTCCTCTTTCTGCATTATCAGTTTAGCCTGCTACTGGTAATTTTTATAGAACAATGAATCAGCTCTCGAATTCCTAATGTTACATCTATAATACTGTTATGATATTTTGTTTTGAGGTGCAGAAGTCAGATCAGCAATTATTGAAATGTTGCTTTATGAAGAAAAGCAGTATTTTTAAATCTGACTTCAGTTTTTGTTTAATGATTCTCACTGACTTGGCAAATATTCTCTAATGTAAGCATTACGGTTACTTCAGATATCTTTAATAGCCTTTTGTTCTGCAATACTAAGTTTCCAAGCAGAGTGGTTTCTCTCTCACTTCTTTCTACTTTGCTGTTATTCCTTTTACTGCTCTAGATCACACCCTTTAATTGTAACTCTTGTGAGGAGGGACAATTGTTGATTATTTGGCTTTGTGTTTTTAATAGAGCCATTATTAAGCTTAATAAGCATATCTTCTGCTGAACCTTAAAAAGCAGTAATTATCTTTTTATAAGTAGCTCTCACAATCCACCCTTAAACTGCAAATGTTTTCTTCATGGTTTCTTCTTTTCCACCTCTAGAAAACAGGAGATGCTAATATAGAGAGAGTATGAAATTTATATTCCCTGTAGTTGCTATTATAACTGACACAATTACAATGAGTCTTATGTGTTCGTTCCCATGCAACCAATGCTTGCAATATGTTAAACAAGTCAAACCTATTACAGTTCCTTTTCTTAATACTATTTGTTTTATACCTTTATGACTACAAATTGCTACGGGATTAATGCTATGTGTTCTGCTTTTGTCAACCTTACTGAACACAGGAAATAAAAGACACGGAGTGAGATTCTTCCTGTTTAAATGTAGTATCTGCAGCCCAGACTTGGACATGAGTGGAGGTGCCCCTTGCCACCAGTGCAGACAATGGCACCTCCAGAGTGCATCACCCACACTGAAGCAGGCTCCTCCTTCTGTCTGGGTCTACCCCAGCCCGGATTCCACTGCCAGCATTTGCTAGATCTCACTGATCACAGCAGGAGCCTAGACACCTATCCCCACAGCATACCTACTCTGGAGACTTTAATACCAGATGCAAAGATTTTCATCCAGGGAGTTTCAACTGATTCTAAATTGCAGTTATTCAGGTCATCAGGCAGCATACTGGAACAGAATAGCAAATCTCACTGTGAATTTTTTTCCCCTAGATGAATCACCAAGAAAGTGTAGGAGGGAGGGATCCTTCTTGAGATGGTCCTTTGGTTCCCAGGAATTGATACCCAGAAGTCCCCAGGCAAGCCAGTTTGTACAGCAGGTGAGAGCCCCACGTTTTCCATATACTGTCCTTCAGCATGAAATGCATTGTGCTGCAGGAGAACAATGTTAACTAAAACACTGCAAAACGAATCACAAGGATGAAGTAGTTTATGCTATTCACACCATAACCTATAAAGGTTTTGTCAACATAGAGGAAGAGACACAATAATTGTGCATGAATATGGACTTAGGAGACATGAAAATGAGCTTTGGTTTTCCTATTAGCATTGTTCAGAATAGCACAGCTGGTCACAGAGCAGTCGTTTTAGAGCTTTTCCTCCTTCCCACTCAAGCTGTGGTTCTTTCAGCCTGGACTGGCTGGGGCAACCTACCACATAATCCCTTAGACTAGTTTTAGAGCTATGTCTGGGGTTTAGATCTCTTTGAAATACAGTTTTTAAATAAAATTGACCTGAAGAAGAAGTGAAGAGCAATAGTTTAAGCATTAAATTTGGGAAATATTTGCAGCCTGTATTTATGACAGCAATGACCGTCTAACTGGTGGCTCAGCTAAGTGATCTATAGTAGCACTGCAGGGTACCATTAAAGGTTAGCTTGTGAGATAACTGGTTCCTTAATCGTGCTCTGACAACCACTCAAAAATAGGTAAGTGATCAGTCTTACTGATGTTGCCTAACAAGTTTGCTCTTTTCCTGTTGCTTCAGTACTGCAGCAAATGCTACAGACAGGAAAAGTTGGATGTTCAAACTGTGTAGCTGAAGGTGTAAGAAAAACAAGGAATGAAAACAATTTCTTGCAGAGAGAGTCCACCAAAAAAACCCAAAACCCCCAAACAAACAAACGAAAAAATGCCACCAAAAAAACCCCAACAAAACCTCAAAACCTCACCACAATCTGAAGCATTATTTTTACAAGCATGTTTTCGCTGTTAGTTCTGTTACATGCAAGTACTGGGATGCATTAACTTCTAGGCTTTATTTCTGCTCAGGTAAGCTGTTCAGGGACCAGTGGGCCTTCCTTGGGAGTTGCAGGATGTGGTGTAGGGTGCAGCCACTCTGGCATCTGAGGAACAGTGGGAACTACTGATTTCAACAGACAACATGTCAGGCTTTAATATATTTACATTTTGTAGGTATTTTGTAATATTGACAACATTTTTGTTAAAATCAGGTAAGGTAAAGGAATGGGTAAAACCTGGACAATCCTACAAATCTACAGTAAACTGCTGAAGTAAGAAGAATTAACAAAAATAATCCCAAGGAGTGACTGAATTTATATTTAAGAGGTGGTATCTGGGGACTATTCTTTCTGTAGCAATGACTTCACCACATTCCTGCGCATCACTGAACCTTCCCTAAGAGCTGAAACATCCCAGGTGAAATAACCCAGCAAAACATGGGAGCAGCCTGCGGCTGGGAGTGCCGAGCAGGCGCTGTGCTGTAGGGGCAGGGCGGAGCAGCCCGCAGGCAGTAAACACATCTGACGGGAACATCTGGCAGAGAGCACAGCTGGCAGGAGCAGCTGCCAGCCAGCCCCGCGGCCAGAGGGTGCTGAGCAGCCGGGTGCAGCTGCAAACTTCAGCTTAGGGCCTTTCTGGCTTCTCCAAACCAACACAGAGTGGTGACATGGTAAACTGATGCAGCACCAGCCAAGCCCTGCCTTTTGGGACAGCAACTCGATTCCTCACTAGGAGGGTTGTACGATGAAAAGGGGGACGATTAAAAGAGGAGCAGACTGCAGTCAGTATGTTCTGAAGAAGGGTTGTTTTCCTTGCTGTAAATTGTCTTGCAGCCAATCCCATAAATATTTTTATTATTTAAACTCAAGTGTACAAAATATTGTTTGTCAATGGGGAAAAATTTTCCTGGTTTAGGTGCATTGATTTAATTCTCCTCAGACACTGAGGCTCCTGTTCTGCATTTCCTGAGGCCTCTTGGTAACAGTATCTGCTGCTTGTGGCCAGTCTGTGCTTGGGCACAGGGGTGCAATTCATCTCGTGCTCTACAGCACTATAGACTGTTTAAAGCTGCTATCCATCTTGTCTCCAATTTTGTGTTCAACATGCTGCTCTCTAAAACAGGCCTTTGTATATTCAGTGAATGATCCATATCTTTGCATCTTATAGGCATGTGTTTGCATTTAACTGCACCACACCATTATTCCAGGGAACACAGTTTACCATGAAATTCCAATCACTTGATTGACCTACTTCTTTTCCTTATAATGGTCTCCATTATGTTTTATCTGTGAAGTTTCCCAGTAAAGGATAAATATATTGAATAGAACTGATCCTGAAACACACCATTATAGATGGTCTCTAGGTTTACTTTCTGAATCATGTTCTTTTTAGCATGTGCAGCATTCATTTTGTATAGTGCTAATTTTTAATCAACACATCATTTGGTGAGAAATAATATCAAATCTTTAGTAAAATCTAGATGTATTACATTGCATTGTCTCCACTCACAGATTTTATCAATAGAAGTAATTATCTGGCATTATTTGTTTTCTGTGCGCTCTCTGTTACCCATCCTCTGCAGTTATCTTTAAAATCCACATGTTGAACCTTAGCCTTATTTAATCTCTTTGAGGCAGGAACAGTTCCAGTGTTAAGACAGTGCAGAGCACAAAGGGAATTCAGAGAACTATTAATAATAACTGTGTGACAACTATTCTTCAGTTCTCTGCTGCAATTTAGTTATTTAACATTTATTGCATTACTTTGGTCAGAACAGAATTTGAAGTACCCAGTCTAGAAAGTCCCTACATGTTACATCTTGAAGCATGCAAATTATCAGATTTTTCCCTTTAAGAAGAATTTTAAAGCCTATAAGTTCACACTTCTTAAATAGAACATATATACTCACCAACACCCGGAAAAGAGAGATAATTAGACTTTTTTCACAGATAGTAGTAGCAGGTAGTTATTATGTGTGTAATGATGTATTTGTGACCCTCACAGAATGGTGCAGTGCAGAGGAGCATTGTCACAGGGCAAAAGCAGAGACATTGCAAATGGGAGTACAGGATGCCAAATGTGAGAGCAGAGGGTGGAAAGAGAGTGCTTGGGATGTCTTCCTACTGGGGACCTCAGTGCTGTAAAGAGGTCACCAGTGGTTGGTAAAGATGTGCAGTTTGAGAGCTGGACCAAGCCAAAAGGGCTGAAAGAACAAAGCTCACCACATGAAGTAAATTTGAATGTGAAATGGAGTTGCAAGGCAATGAGGCAGGAGCTCACAGGACCAGTCTTGAAAAACTGCCCCAAGTGAGGGTTCTTATAGTAGGGAGGAAGAAACCATCAACATCATACACCTCCTTCCAGCCAAGAAGGAACTCCAACATGAACATCACACTTACCCTGGCAAAGGGCATGAGTGCTGATGGCTTGCTGCAGCCCTCTTTTTCTCAAGCAGTACTGATGCCATCAAACACAGGACCAAACATGAAAGCCCATGGGTGGGAGAGCCAAGCAGCAGAGCCCGAGAGCAGAGCTAGATACTAGGAAGGTTTTGTACAACAGTTTTGACTCCATTATTAATGTTATTCTGAACTGATCAGATAATTTGTACTGTAGCAGGAAGTATTATTGTGACTAGACTAATCTTAGTAACTGTCTGTTATATTGTAATTAGCATTGAGATTTTCATTAGACTAATAATAAATTCTTGGCTTCCATATAAAGTGTTTTCTTTCCTGCCCTTAACGTTATTTTGAATGCAACATTGGTCTCAGAATTCACTTTTATGTAATAACACTGGTATAGAGCAGTGGTAACATAAAAAATCATTACATCATAGTTTAATCTCATTAATTTTTAACTTTATTTTATTCTAAGCAAGTAGTTTTTAAAAGATAGATTTTTTTCTGTAGTCATAGTTCTATATATTTAGATAAATAACTTCTGCAAGTCTAAAGTCTGCAGCAATAATGTTGCTTATACAATTGAAGCTGTCCCTTTTCATTGTAAGACCTTTTTTGCATCTGATCTATTCCTCAATATGACAAACAGATCATGAAAATATTTCTTTCTCTGTGACTGCAAATAAAGTATATGCATTCCACTGACATCAAAAATGAAAGAGGACATAAGCAGTTAAAATCTGAACAATTCTGAAGCTCTAAAAGAAGATATTTATGTTTCAAAGGCCTTTCTCTGCAAAGAGGATGTGGCATTTAGAAATGTTTTAAACATCAAAAATGAGAGTTAAATAAAGCTGTATATAATCTAATTGTTTGTATATCAACTATTTTTCTTTTGCATTGCATATGTAATTTTTCAGAAAGCATACTGTGAGAAAGCCTTTGATGGAGAAGTGATATGTGTTAGTATTTGCATTTCTCACACTATTTGTCTTCTGTTACTAAAAAGAAGATTCAATTTAACTAATTTGATTTAGATAGTAAATGTCTGTAAGAAGCTTATTTTGGAGAGCAACTATAAAAGGAACAGCGTATTTTAAGAGAGCTTTACCAAGATGAACTAAAATGGTAATATTAGAAATTCAGTTTCAGACAATATAAAGAATGAGGTAAATGTAAAGTGCAAAGATTCACTATGTAAGGAGATACATATCTAAGTTTTGGAGAGTAATGCAAAATAGATTCTTGTGCTGTATCTGCTTTTTAGGATCACCAAAGGCTGTGGGGAAGACATGAGTCAATAGTGCAGAAGGTGGTTATGGCTTGGCTTCTGCAACCTGAGACACTCACTATGTCAAGTTTATGGATTGCTTGGGGAGCTATGCCAAGGATGATATTAAGACCTACACTATATTCTGCCTATGTTTTGGATTTCTGAAAGAAACAAAAGTTAATGGTTTATTTAAAAAAAAAACCAAATTGAGCTAATTTTTGTAAGCTGATATTTATCGCTTTACCACATTACGTTGCACTGTGAAAAGCTATCATCAGACACCAAAAAATCCCTGATCAAGTTTGAGAGAATAAGCAATAAAGACTTTTATCACATTGTTTTGCTGTGTTGAGAAAGACCCCCATGTCAGACCAACAGGAGCATTGTGGGTTTCAATGCAAACCAAATCACAGGCCTGCGCTTGGTGTGGATACACCCAGACATGGGTAACGGAGGAGTCTGAGGGGTCTGATGGGCTGGACAGCAGCTCTGCTGCAAAGCCCTGGGCAGACAACACACTGAACACAAATAAGGAGAGAGATCACTCCAGGTGACATGAAGGTCAACAACACCCAGGGTTTGGTAGCAGAGCCAGCAGGGATTATTTTCCCCCTGGTCACATCTTTGAATTGCATTGGGATGCCTGCTATAAAGACATTTAACTGCAGAGACACATAAGTGCAAGATCATTAGGATGATTAGGGAGCTGATGATTAGATAATAATGAGCAAGACGAGCAGAGGGAACTCTCCTTGTGTAGCCTGGAGATGAGAAGAATGAGGAGTGTAAGTGCTGCTGTTTATTACCTGAGTGGAGCTCCCTGATGATACCTGTGAGCATTGCCTTGGAGGTGCACAACAGAAAGGACAAAAGGCAACAGTCACAAGCTGCAGCAAAGGAAAATCTAACTGGATATAGGGTAAATTTTTATTAGTGTTCAGATGTTGGAAAGGGGCACTTGTTGAAGCTGCAAAATGCCAGCTTTAGCAAGTTTTAAACCTCAGCTGAACAAGACCCTGAGCAAGTTGTCCTTCCTTTGACAATAGCCATACACAGAGCTTTGACCAATGGCCATGCTCAGAGCAGGAGGACTAGGTGAAACATGGAGGTCACTTTCAACTTCAATGATCCCACCATTCTTTGATAAAAACCAACAGGTTTCTATGCTTTGGATGATGTTAAACAGTGCTTTCCCTGCTAAGTTACCTGCCATGCCAAGATGGCCTCATGATGTATTAAGGTTCATGTTTGATTTATAGTTTGAACAAATATCTACAGCAATGAGGAAAATGAAAACTAGTGAGTTTAAAAAGCTGGATAAAAACTGATCTTTAGATAATAACAAAAAATAACTAATTTTTGTAATTAAGATCTTCTACCTGGAAGGACTGTTAAGTCTAGAGATGTTAGAATCATAGAACAGTAGGTAAAACACATTTTTAATTTGAAAAGGGATGATAAAGTAGGTTTTGAAGCATGACTCCTAAACTTTCCTAGCTATACCAAGCTTCTGCAGTGAGTGGCTTCTCAGCCAATGCTAAGCCAAGGCAAAGGTTAGTCTTGTTGAAGGTAAACTCAAGATTACTGATGAAGCTGCAAAAAGAAGCTGAGTTCTCACTATAGCTGAAAGTGACCCTTTCTACAGTGCATGATACAATTCTTGAGATCTAAGTGGCACTTAGGAGAATGCTTGTATTGGGAGTCTGCTGCTATGAGGTACCGGGTAGCAGAGGATTCTATTCTGTATTGAATTAGGACTGGTTCTTGGATTTAGGTGTGCTGCAAGACTAAAACTGGACTGAGTATTAGGATTAGTATTGTGTGTAGCAATAATGTAGTGTAGTATTATGTAGAATTAGCAATTATGTATAGGGCATTTTTCCCTGTGTTAGGAGCCTAAGTTTGTTCTTTATATAGATTAATGCTGAAGAATGCATAATATTTTCCCCAAAGGCTTTTAAAAAGTAGAAACTTTCAACAGTAAAAGATTTTTTTAGTGCCTTTCCCTTTCAAAAGTTTATAATGCTTCTTGGGAGACAAACAAACTGGACTCAAAATATGTCTTGCAATCAAACGTCTAAAATCACTATAGATCTCCACATGGCTATGCTAATTATATCACTATGAAAAAGATACACCAAAATAAATAATTAAGGACCTGAAGTTAATATTTAAAGTGTAATATTAATTTGTACTGAGTTTTGTGTTGAATTCAAGAGGGTTAATTAGTTCATTGATCATTTCATTTCTGTTGAGTTCCTGTAAGGATGAATTTGGCCTAGGTTGTTTAAAATGCAATATGATTAAGAATCATTTTAATCCTTCTCTTAATCATGCAAAGTAAGGTTAATTTACTATTTTAAAAGCTACTGAAAAGCTAATTTAATTTTTTTGTGTGTGTTTATAGTTAAATTTTAAATCAAAGATATAAATATTAAACAGGGAATCACTATTCAAATAAAATATATCTTTCTTATTTCAAGGAGTTTTGTGTTTCTCTGAAGCACATTCAGAATTGCAGTCCATGTGACAGTTTTAAAACTGGCCATTTACTTTTTCTTTAAATTTGTTTTAGAATTCTTTGGTAGTTTATTTCCCTTTTACTTATTTTTTCCCACCAGAAAAAAAAATTGAACTGTTTACGATGTTACTTTCTCAGCTGGGACAAATGATGGTTGTGCTGGCAGCAAGCCAGCATATTTTTTGCAAAATAACTTGAAGACAACTGTGTTATGGTTACCTAAATAGTGGAATAATTTTCATAGAATTCTCACTACTGTAGCTCTGGAAAGTGTGCTGCTGGTATCTGGCAATTGCCCCAAACTAATTAGTTCTTTATTTTTGAAGATGAATGTTTATTTCACAGTCAAATAAATAATGTGTATGAAGTCATTTTAGGAAAACAAATACTGTTTTTATCAGGATGCAAAACCCTTCTAAAAAGAAGAGGAAATGAAAGGTTCTCACTTACCACAGATACAGAATTCGAAGTCCTGACACTCATCAGCACAGCTCAGTCCATGGTGCCAATACAGTTTAATTTTTCATATTCTGTAAGTAACATAATCTAATTTACCTCCCATTTGATAGATATTGTGCAATCTTTAGTGGTATCTTAACGCTGAAAAAAAAAATGGATCAAGTCTCATTTGAATAATTTGTGGATATGAGTAAGTACATTGAGAGAGCAGAATGTGACATGAGGAAATGGCAATATTCAACTTCCAACACAGGCAAAGCAATGGTGCAATGAACCCTCCAAGCTCAACAAATGTTAAGTGTGAGCTTTACACCTCACTTAAGAGGCAGACAACTGCTGCCCAACAACAGTTATGATTTCAAGCATATGGTTAAATGCATCCCTGCATTAGTGCCACAGTTGTTCTGGAAGATAGTCAAACTCATTACATTATTTGGGCTGGAAATTTTCAGCCTCATTAAAACCTTAATTGCTTGAATGTTGCCATGAAATGAGAAAAATCTGATGGACGATGTTCTCAAAAGACTGTTCCTGATATCCACATGCTGTTAACTGTTGTTTAAGGTATTTTAATTGAATGGGAAATAATATAAAAACAAAATTCATGAATGAGGGAATACATGAGGATGAAAAAAGAAGAAATATTCTTTAAAAAATCACTTTCTATCTGAGGTTCTTTTCTGTTTACGTGTAAGGAAAAGAAGCAGCTCTTTGAAGTTCTTCTTCTCTAGATATTTTAGTGACTTGCTAAATGTCAGTACTATAAGTCACACTGCCTTTTTGATAGTTCATTAATAATGCAAAATTAACCTATATCATAAATTAGTGTTTAGTAACTAGGATGGCAACTGTCATTATAAAATGCAATCAAAATAAATGCTGTAAAGTTGGAAAATTTAATTCATAGTTATAAATGAGTCATGAGTGATTAAAATCAGCTTCTCTGAGAATTTGTATAGTCACTTTGGAGCTTGCTTCTGCTAAACTGGAAGAAAAAGAAGCCGATGCCCTGCAGCAATTGTATTTCTTCAAAATATGTTGTGAACAAGGCTCTCCCTTTTGCTGCAGAGATCTCCCAGGTGTAGGAAGTATCTAGGCCCACTGAGGGGCAGAGCAACCCAGACCACTGCACAGCTCCTCCCCAGAGAGAAACTTGGTGTCTGCACCCTGGAAGAAAACTATGGCCTCTGTAGTATCCAACCATAATGAGCAGCTCAGAAAATTGCATTTTATCTAAAATGATAAACTTTCTCTGAGTAGCTGAAGAAAAAGCCCCTACTGGTAGAGGCCTTCCCTAGAGGTGAAAGCCAAAGTGATTTAATGGATTAAAGTTTGCTTTGTCAGACTGAGCATATGACCTTGAAGCTCCTATCATGGACTCATGATTGATAATTATGGGAGTGGAGGTGTTTAATGATATTCGTATTATTTCAGTTATTGCTACTTGAGTCCTTGTAGGTGGGGGCATAAAATCAATTGCGGAAGCCAAATCATCATCACAGATAGTACTGGTAAGATCTGTTACCCACCCAGAAAGTCTTTCAGCTGGGAAAAAAGGTTTGCTATCCTCACACAAATCTTTTCAGACACAATTCCTCCTCTTTCCAGAACCCAGACCATAGGAATCCATTGTGTGGGAGAGGCTTATGCTTTCTGGTTCTGTGTCTATGAATGAATTATCAAATATGACAGAGTCTTAAGGAGCCATGAAGTTTTTCCTCTCTGAAAATAGATGAAAAATGTTCTCTTTTTGCCTGATTTCTTCCACAAAACAAGTATAATCTTGGGGAAAAAAATAATCAAGAAGTCAATAAAGTAAATCACACGCAGCCTTCAAAATTACTTTGGGACAGAGCTTCACTGTAAGCCTGACTGCATGAAAAATAGTACATGGAGGGACCTGGCAACATGCTGTGATTTCACTGATCTTTGAAGGAATACAGAAACACCCACTACTTTTTTTTTCAAAATGAGAAAGCCATAGAAATGGTATGGGCACAAATAGTGACAAGTTTTTTGAAATTTCACTATCTTGGCTTACACTGAGAAATTTGTGAAAGAAACTGTTAAAAAGCAATTGACAGAAAAGTCTGGGTTTGCTTCTTGCTGGCTGATTAGAATATGTAGTGTTACCCTGACTCCACAGCGATCCTTCTGGGAAGATGAAATGATAAGTGAACCTGAGATATATCATCCAGAGTACTTATTTATGTGAGTTCAAATGTGTGACTATTGACAAGCAGTGAATCCAGCTCTTACCCAGATTAGTCCAGGTCATTCCCCTCACCGTGTACACATCTGTCTGAATATTTACAGGTAGGTAATACCTAAGCAATTGGTTCTCCCTCATGAAATCTGTGTTGGAGTCTACTCTCTAAGATTAAATCTGTGTCTATTTTGGCAGAGTTACTGATTTCTCCCATGCCTAAAATGGTGTGACCCAGTATCTCCTTGATGTTATCAGGAAATACACAAAGTCATGTGCATGGGTACTGAAGCCCCACCTGGGTAATGGAGGAGCTGGTAGCAGTTCGAGTATTGCTGCTGTTGCATTCAGAAATGCTATAATGATTTTTTTCCTAAAAGAATTGAGTTTGACTTTAGCTGCCATGAAGAAAATAACTGTATAACATACCTTTAAACTGTAGAGGCTATGTGCTAATTTATTTTGCATTAGCCAAATTCACAAAGCAACTGTTATATATGAAGATTTGGCCTCCCAAGGTGTATTGCTAATGGTGGCATTGATTTTATGAATATTCTGGAAGCATGCTGAGGGAAATAATATGGGTTGAGATTAGGCAGAGAAAGAAACTGTGAAATATATTATTCCTAAAGGATTTGTAACAAACAAATATTTTCTGCAAATCAGCTGGTATTTCTCAGAAATATGGAAGGCCTAAAAGTGATTGGGCATGGAAGGGAAGGAAAAAAATTCCAGTCATCAAGAGTCTGAGAACACAGGAAGTAACTGAAGAGCAAGAAGCAGATTCTCCTCTGCCTCTTCTGAGACTAAAATACTTTCCTGAATTGTTCAGCTGATCTTGTGAAACACCTTGAGGTTTCATTTCAGGGCTGTCTAATCTTACATTCTTTGAAAAAAACATTGTTATTAAGAATTTTTGAGATAAATTGTATGCAGGCAATCTTCTTGTTACCATCCTTTCTGCCATACTAAACACTTAGTTTAGCAGAACCTGGAATTATCTGCTGCCATGATCCAGTCATAAATTGTCTTACTAGAAAAATTATTTTAAACTAATTCTTACATTTTTCTGGCAGTCTGTCTGCAAATGAAATCTGGATGGCCAATGCTCAATTGAAGGTGCATGAATAATAGTTTTTCACCCAAAAACATCTAATCAGTTTTCCTCGTCTTTTAAAAATGAAACCTGAACTTCTGAACTTTAAGCTGACTTTGTTAACAGTTAAAAACCTGTACTAAAAATACTCCAAAGTCACATTTTTAGAACTTGAGTTCCACACTGCTTGCTTCACTCTGAGAGCTGGCAATATGCTCAGTAGATTTAAAATTCCTCTGTTCATAGATGTGGAGACCTTACTATGCAGTGCTAGGTGTAAGCTCTGAAATGGACTCCATTACACTTCCTGAATGACTCTGAAAATGTTTCAGGGGTCTTTGCCATTTTGAAGAGTGTTGCAATAAATCAGCCAGGACTCAGTTTCTTCATGCAGGAAAAGTCAATTCTTTATTCACAAAGCTCATATTTATAGTAAATATCAGAAAGCACTGTGTTAAACCTAATTGTTCAGCAATACATTGAAACTCAGTTCATTGGTTGGCAAGGGCTATTGTACATGTTTATCAAATTTTCTCTCTCTAGATATGCTTACATATTTTCTTCTCTGATTCTCATGGGACAGATTCATTGTTTATGCAGGTGCAAACTTACTTTTCTCTCCAAGAATGGGTTGTTACGCAAACAGATTCTCATTCCTAAGATTGTTTTGCTAGAGAACCTACCTAGCTGCACTTGGAAGAACTAACAGACTGGGTGATAATTCAGCAGAGCAAGGTCTGATTCTATAAGGCATTTCTTTTATAATATCTTTTACCTGTCTGCAACAGAAGAGCTCTTGAACTCTTTTTCAGTTGAAAACTGTGTCAGGAACTGATGCTACATAAGCTGATTCTATGGAAGAACCCTTTCCTTAGGATGTGACAGGAAGGAACCGTATGGTTGTGCTGCTGATCTGTCTCTTCTGGCTCAGATCAAACTGGAAGAAAACTTGAAATAATACAGGAAAATTATCTAGTGTTAAAGGTACTTTGATACGTAACATAGTTCTAGTGTAAATAAATATAATACCGTGAGACAAGAGTATTTGTGGGATAGCTGTCCTTTGTGTGTTTGAAGAGGGGAAATGGTATTTACACTTTGTGATTTTATTCTGCATGGAAGCAGTTAAGAAGTATACAAACAAATGCATTACTGGCTTCATCATGGTACAGAAAGGGTGAAATTATTAGCTGTCTCTGCACTGATGACTCACCAACCTTCCTCACACTTATGCCATGGTGACAAGTTGTGGTTGTTTCACATTCGCTGGATTCTGTTTTGCCAAATTTAGTGTAGTGGTTTGAGTGTCTACTCTCTTTTAAAACTAAAACTACCACACAAATTTTCTGGGTCCTCACAATGGAGGTGCTCTTATGGAGACAGCGAGGATAGGTTTCAAAGGCTTTTAAACACAAAAGGCCTAGATACTTTTTACAGAAGAATGTATTCTCCTTGATACTTGTGAGACTGTAAACATCAGCCCTTGAAAAGCTAGTGTTTAAAGTGAAAACCTTAAAGAAGTGGAGAGGTTTGCTTTATGTCTAACCTCTGAGTCTGACACTTCCTTTAGGCTTTACTTTCACAAAAACAGAGCTTCATCAGTATTTGTGTGTTTTGAAAACAGATCACAAAATCATGGAGTTATAGGAGATAATTCATCCTCGAAGAATAAAGGGACTGAATGTATCCATCAGTATGTTCTATTACAGATGGTTTTTAAAGTCTGTGGTCTGTATTCAGCCACGATTCCTGCCAATGGTTCCAGTAGTGATGGAGGCACTGAGGGTCCCACTTGTCCCAGCAAATGCTAAATTCCTTATCCTTGTTCAATGAATTGAAACAATCAGCACTAGCAAAGAAGGACTGTAGCAGTGTGGCAGGATGGTGGAATGCTGCTACCTTCTCTAATGTCTCCTCCAGAAGCCACTCAGAGTAGGCCACGGGAACAATCATTTCCAGTCCCTGCACACACACTCCACAGACAGCTCAGCAAAGGAAAGATAAGAAGGGCCTTCTGTATGACAAATTCCAGCGAAGGTTCATTGCGTCCACCATGCTGAAGGGATCAGGGACAAAAGACTCAGAGCAAAGGAGTGCCCAGGGTTAACTAAGGGATCAGGAGCCAATGGTCTGAGGGCAAGGGGCAGTAAAAGGGCAGAGCAAAGGGCAGTGCCCTACAGGGGACACGGGGGCAAACCAGCAGGGATACCACAACCAGTGGGGAAACAGGGAAAGGAGAAACCACAAGAACTAGGGACATATATGGACCATAAAGGTGGGCAAAGCCCACGGACCAATGGGGAAAGCAAAACTGACGTGGATTAACACAGTGTTGCAGAGCACCATGGGGGAAGTCTTTTCGCTCACCCTAAGCTTTGAGGCTTTCTTGAAGCCTATGGCAGATTTTTCCAAGGTATTGGCCAAGAAGTTTCCCTGAGTGGCTCAGGGGCCTTCACAAAGGAGGAAATTAACTATATTAATCAAAGGCAGGAAAGAAAGATATAACAATTCTCAAACTGTAGTGTTCATTAGGATATTGGAATTGTTTCAGTGCTATGTTCAGTTACCAGAAAGGACCAAGTTATGGCTAAGTTCACGCCATTCTTTAGGTTCTTGAAAGAAGCAGTTTGGTGGCAGCCAGGATAAAAATACGACATTTGATTAATGTTACTTGAGTGAACTACTGGATGGATATTTGAAAGGAATATGGTATGTTCACCACAAATACAGATTGAGTAGGTATGTCATTGTCATAAAAATGCATTGTAATCACATTGTTCTGTTCCAATAATGCCGAAGTTCACTTCTAAGCTCACTTCTATAATCATCCACCTATTCTATCACAAAACTAGAACAGATGCCATTTCCAGTTCCTTAACTTCCTACAGATTAGTCCATGTTGGTTTTGTGTGTGGCTTATTTTTTTTTTAGTAGTGCAAAGATTTAATCATAAAACTTCTTTTTTGAGATGTCTAATAATGATCTAGAAGACACAAAGCTGAGGGGGTGGAGGGGAGTAATCAATGTTTGCATCCTGTGGCATTCGGCTTCAATTATAGTGCTGAAACCTGGAAGCTGTGATGTTTTAAAGCAATCATCCAGTGTTACGCATTACAGCTATTCTGGAATCTCTAGTTTGTTCATAGTGTATGCTGTAATTACTGCAAATATATCCCTCATTCCTTAAATTAGGTTGCAGGTATTGAAACGATTTATGTAGGTATCTGATAATTAGCAACAGCTAGTAATAATAAAGTAATAATCACAAAAGAAAGCAAGGAAAATGTGTCCTGCTTTCCATTGCAAAATTTTCAGAGTCGCTGACGTCATTCAAATGTCAGCTTACTATATATCACAGATAGTTCTTATGTTTCTTTTTGCACTGTAATCTGATAGGTATTTTTTACATAAATTTCAGATACTAAAACTGCCTCTGTCCTAATACTTGGGCATTGTTCCAGTCCCCACGCCTTTCATTTAAGAATGAAAAAATACAAGGTGCCTCTCTGGAATGATAATAATGTATATTTAGTCCCATTGGTGCAGATCTTTCAACTACCCTGTAGTTTCCTTTTTAGTTTCTCTTTCCTGTATAAATCACTTTCATTGCATGAGAACTATGCACTTACTCTAAGCTGAAACATTAAAAGACAAAATAGTTGTGCCTTTATAAATGTGGTGAGAGAAGATGGGGATCTCCCCAGCAACACTGAAGATCTGAATTACCTTAACTCCTCCATTATTTTCATAGGGTGCTCTATTTATGGAATCAGCAATCGCCAACAATTTCCAGTTTTTCTAAGTAGAATAAAATATTAAGATCAGGTAATATAAAAAAGGATCAAAACAAACCCCCACATACCCAAAGGTAAAGTGTATTAGTAGAGAATAATGTAAGATCATGTCACACTTACATGATATACTTTAAAGTTACTCACACCTATAGTATTGTAACAGTTATATCATTTATAGTGATGTATTACTATAATAACTCTTCATACATTTCTGGTTATTCATGCCATGCCTTATGGGATACATTGATCATGATTATATCCTTAGAGCAGATTATAAAAGAGGAAGGAACTATATTATAAAGCTGAAAAGCAGCTTGTTTTTTTCTCAAAATCTGTTCTTTAGCTTTTGGTTATCTAGTAGCTTATTTGTATTTGGCATTAGCCTCTCAAGACAGCACTGGTCCTTCACCCATCCCTTCACACTACTGTACAGAAAAAGACAGTAGTGGACTAAATTTATTCTTGGCTTTGTGTTTGGGTTTTGTGGTTTGGCTTTTTAAAGCAATTTCAGCTACAGGCTCACTGGTTTGGCTGCCTGCAAACACACCTAGAATACTTGTGAAGGTATGTGGTTTCTTTTGTACTTTTGTTCTTTTGTATGTTTGTACTGAGAACTTTAGACAGATTGGTTTAAGAGGAAATACATTAGAGATACCTGATGAGAAATTGCTCTGTGTTTAACAAATTGTTCTGGACAAGAGAATGAAAATAAAGAAATGAGACTTCAGGTGATAACCCCCTGAAAACAAAGAGCCACAAGATTAGAACTGGGATATGGTCAGAAGTTTCTGAATAAAATATCTGTGATATCTTCCTTGAGCTTCTGCTACTGGAGTTGTGCTTCATATGTGTGCTGTGCACAGGGAGTAACATAAGAACATGTTACTGTCTTCTGCATTCCCACTGCTGTTCTTTCTGTTTGCTATGAGTTAACCAGGTGTTGACATTCAGGTTCTCTTACCATTATTTTGATGTACTACCAGAGATCAAGCATTGAACTTGAATTACAGCAACAAGAATCTAGAAAATAAAATTAAAAATTAATGTATTTTGATAATGCTTGTGGCTTTGACTTATTTTTATTTTTTTTACAAATAAACACATTAAACTTACTTTATTGCTATATGTAAAACTATTAACAGACAGAGGAGTAGAGGAATTTAGTATATGATTTTGGGTTTATATCCTCAACCTGTCCTATGTATTGTGTGGCTACAGACATGGAATTTAATTTGCCTGTGCCTTAACTTCCCACCTGTGACATGGGAATGGTACCACTTCCATCGCTCTTCAAAGTGCTGTGTTGAGAAACAAACATTGGGGACTACTTAGATGCCATAATAATGGATACAAATTAAACACATTACATAGAAGGTGATGGAGCTGTTGTGATTATTGCGAATTAATATGAACAGATTCAGGGCAATTGGATTGGTGGTCTTGGGGGAAAAAAAA
>VWZU01018056.1:2222688-2260426 GCA_013397095.1 Sterrhoptilus dennistouni
AAGTGCCGTGGTGGGGACGGAGACCTTCCGTCCGGAGTCATCCTGTCACGGGTTCTTCAAGGCTCTGTTGCGAAACTTAGGGCGTGTTGTGTCGCCTCGTCATGTTTTATCGTAACGCTGCTGCCGAGAAACTGAGGGAATGCCAACCCATGGCACCAAATGCGGTGTCTGTGATTTTGTTCTTTTGTCGGTTGTTTATCGGTGTTTCAAAAATCCGGTTTCATCCCGTGATGCAGAGATTTTCTCGTTAGAAGTCTAAAAAACACTTTTTATTTGTGCGCTTTTTTATTAACGTCTTCGTTCACATTCCGCGACTTCCTTAAGTATTTCCCAGTAGTTGCAAAGCGGTGACGCCTTTCGCCAGCAGAGTTGGCAGCTTCTAGCGGAAAATTTGAACTGTCAGTGTGTTTCCTGATGGGAAATGAGACAGAGTTTCTTCTACAATCCGTTGCTTTATTTTATAATGTAGCTCCTGCGAGCTGTTGCTGTTTACCAGTACTGCTACCAGGACAGCACGGCAGGTCTCTAAACTTAAATTGTCAGATCACTCCCTCTCTTTCCTTAGTAAATAAAGTACGATTTGATGTTTTATCAAGTGTGGATTTCAAAACAAGGCTGAAGCAGTGAGAAATAGAGTAGGATTAAATCTGTAATACTGAAGCAGTCACCAGGCTGACATATAAACGCCCCGTTGTACTTGCTGGCTGTCATTGCACAGTTCACAAACACCAACTTGTCCAAGGAAGGGTGTGCTGGAATGTGCAAAAGCAATCCAAGACGTTTAGTATTACTTTTAAGTTCTCCAAATAGCCGGTCACAGTTAAAGATGTCAGAGCATTTATGCTGAATTCGAGCCAATTCACTTAGTATGGGAGTTCCTTTAATTCCAGGTGTCATTTGTATGTACCGCCCAGGTTTCACAGTGGTTTAAGAATCCATCAGATAGTTACAAAGAAGTGCAGGTATAGAGCATAGTCAGTCGGTTCTGACCTTACTTGTAACTAATTCCAATATAATTCAGTATGTTGTTTACAGCAGCAGTTTCTCTCTAGATGTCATTAAAAGCTCTGTTAGTTTCGTTAAAACTTTCATTTGTCTTGATGTCAGATGTAGAAAGATGGGAATTTCCATGGAGATTCCTTTCTTCTGTATGTGCTGGATGACAGTTTTTGATTACAAAATGATGCTTCAAAGCAGAGTGTAAAATGAGTGACACTAGGGCAGAGATTAATGGTTAACACGTTTGTCATTCATCTCTAAGCACATTTGTTGGCTAAAGCTTGTGAAACATGGTATTAAATGAGATTGTGAAAGACTGCAAGAGCAAACAGCAAAATTCAGAGAATGCTGAAAATTCTTTAATAATTAGCAGTTGTGTATTCCTTAATACCTGGAGAGAAATGCTTTTAACAACAGTTTGGGTCATCACGATTTTTTTTCTTGATACCTGAAGAGTTATAGGACCAATGTGGTCACTGAATTACATCAACAATTGTTAGCTGATAACTATATTTTTATTCCTAGATTTTTTTCTTGGGTTTTTGTTTCTGTTTGACTTTGGGTTTTTTTGTTGTTGGGGTGATGTGTGGTTTTTGTGTGTGTTGTTTGTTTTTTGTGGGTTTTTGTGTGTTTTCCTTGTAGGACATGAGGGAAGTTCTTACAGTTTGTACAGATGGTGTAACTTGGTCTTTGGTGAAGCAGTGCAAACTGTTTGTGCCATAAAGTAAATTTGTGACTCTTTTGTTTGTTCTTTCTCTCTTATTCACTAAGGATATAGTTTCTATTCCTTCAGCTTTCCATTCCATGTGGTTTCTCTATCAGTATTTCCCAATTTGCCTGCATGCTCATGCCATGCAACTCACAGTGTTGCCAAAGTATCCAGATTCAGCATTATGCAGATGGCATTGCACTACTTGATGTTCTCCAAGCCACCCTGGTTTAGCTTCGAGATCACATCAGGTGGCCTTTAGGAGAAATGCATCTCATGAGATGAGAAGTTCTGTGAAAATTGTAAAAATCCAGAAATGCTCTTTCTGGGACTTCTTTATGACTAAAAGCTTTTTGTATTATTCACATGGCTTTTGAATGGTAGCATTAGCTGTAACTTTGAAAATGTTAGAAAGGCAAGAAATTAATTCTAGTTATTACTACTCAGTGCCTGTCAAGTAAAAACTTCACAATTCTTTTCTATTCAATACTACATCTATTCTGTAAGATGTAGTTTATCAGGAAGCAGAAGTCTTTGACTCAAGAGGCAGCTCTAATAGGGCAGAAGAGCTTACATGTGTATCCCAGAGGCTCCTCTGGTGTTGCTAATTGTCCACTATTGTCTGGATCAGTTGTTCTAGTATCCATCTCCCTCTGCACCTTGTCTCTCCCTTCATCACATGTGACAAGGAACATTCATGGTCTGATGAAAATGTTACTGTCACCTGCCATGCAATCTTTATTTGTCGCTACCTGGCATAATTTTGCACAATTGTCATGTGGTGAAGGAGCAGGACCTTGTCCCTGCAGGTTGTGTGAAAGAGTGGCAATAGGCTCCACTCTATCCTTTTATTCACTACTGTTTTCCTGCCCAAAGGTTCCTCTTCCTCTACAGGGATGTTGGCACTGCATGCTGGTTGTAGGCTTGTGTCTAGACACAACTCTTCTCTTACCAGCTCTGTGTGTAAACTTGTGGTCTTATGTGAGCTTCAAGTAAACTTCAGGCCGTATACCCATCATCGTCCTGTTTTCCCTCTATTGAGGTTCTCCACTGATTCCAATCTAGTTAAGCCTTGGAAAAACTTCATATTCTGTTCCCCTCTTCTCTCTCTTAGTGCTGTTACTATGTGTTGACTGAAGTAGTTTATCTAATGCTGAGATCTGGAAGATTGTTATTATATACCTTGAAATTTGTGTTCTACGTGAGCAGACAAAGTTCAGCATAGTTTAATGGGTTCAAAATTTTAACTTTTTTTGTTGTGATCTCTATAATGATGATTTCTGTTTATCATGGTTACTGTGTGGACAGGCCTATGTTTTTTCCTGTAGTACCTGATAATTCTGCAGCTATTCTGCAGTCTTACGTTAATTATTTTATGTTAATAGAAATAATAAAATAATCATTATATCTAATGTTAATGTTTATTTATGGACTTGTCAATCAGAATTATCTTCTTGAGAGTGTTGGTTATTTTTTACTATCTATAGGAAAGTGGAGCTGTAGTTTTATCATTTTATGACTTCTAGTAGTGTATCAAGGATGACATAGTTATTAAAAAGATGATAGGATTGTTGTAAAATACTGACACAGTGCAGGGCCACTTTGCTAATTCAGGATGTTTGTTATGATAATACTGCTTTGAAAGGCTGTATGTTCTATCAGGCAGCGTGTCTTTATCAGTCTGGGTTTATGTTGGATAAACTGTGTACCGCCTCTGTTCCCACAACATTCCCTTATGGTGTGTAAGGGCACCATAAACACCTTGTCATGGTTAATTTGACAGAAATACAGTTGGTTGCCCATGCCTGTTTTGGATCAGTCCTGTGCCACTTCACAATTTCTACAGAAATCTAACATTAATGAATGAGCTGAATGGAGTTAAGGAACCCCTACTCTCAGTAATTGAAATAATTCAATTTCAGCTTCCTTGCACAGAGGAACAAAACATATCACTTCAGAATTTTTCTTTTTGTTTGGCTGTCTGAAAGTCTTAACCAGCCACTTCTGAGTGCTTGGAATACCTGAAAGTATGTTTAATTATATCTTTGATTGTCCTAGGCATTGATTTCTGGCAAGATCATGTCTCTCCAGCAATCATATTTACCTTCTGTTTGGTTTTTTTTTAATAATATTAATAATTTGTTAGAAGTCTCTGTCACAGAAAGATACAATGATAAGAGATATTTGTAACAAATTATTTGAGTTTCTATAGTACAAAATACAGAATATAAATTTAATTTTGATTGTAAATCTGGTTCCCTGCTTTCTTTGTGTTTGGATTTCTATTTGTATTGGATTAAAAGTCCGTGGAGTGGTTATGTGTGACTGGCAACAGAATGTTGATCTTACATGTTTTTTTCTTTGAAATGAAACTGCCTAGACAACCAGCTGGTTTCAGATGAGAAAAAATACGAATGGTTTACAGTCTCCATAGTCATGGAGATGCAATTCCTGATAGAGTGCATGGTTTGGTTTTCACCTGTGTGTCTCCATTGTTTGAAATTTGAATATGCAGCACGTGACTGATAGAATTTAAAGCAGATCCTTTGCACTGTAAGTTCTCTCTTTCCATTGCTGCTGATGGGAAGGATGGGTGCTGATGTCTTTACAAACAATTCCATTCCCCTAAGAGTGTCTTAAGGAGAAATGTGCGTTAATGTCTTTGAAATGTGTCTTAGGGCCCTGCCAGCCTCAAGCTACAGAACCCAGACAGTTCGACTCCTGAATTTAAGGGTAATAGGCAAATGGACCAGCACAGTGTCTCTTGCAGAACCCTCATTGCCCTAATTTCTAAACTCTGTAGGAAAATGATGTGTTCAAGGGGGGAATGTGGTAGGCGGATCGGGAAGGCTGTACCTGCCTAGTACCGCAGCCACTGGGGAAAGGAAGAGGACAACATGTGGCCGGGATTTTAGGATAAAACAGGGCTGGTCCTCTGAAACCTCAAGAGAGAAACCTCACGGATGTATGGTCGAGTGGACGCTCTCCCTTTATTCGAATAAAACTGTAGGACTCCTGTCTCCTTTGTGGACAGTGGCTTTTCATAGAGTGATTTTCCACACTCAAGGGACAGGCTGTTTTAGCACACACCTGAGATAGGGTAACTGAAAGTTCTTACTACATCCCTTGGGGTGAATTAAAGTGAAATAAGACTGAATGACCAGTGTGTATACACATGGCAGGGTTATTTCAGAACAGTGTGGTTACATTGGAAAGGATGAATGTATCTGCTTTTGTTATCATTTGTAGAAATATAAGTTATACAAAAATATCACTTAGGAAAATATACAAGGAAAACAAAGAAAGGGTAAGAATACAAAAGGAGAGGAAAGATATCACTACCAGCGGATCCAGCACTGAGACTTGATTGTTGCAATTTTGATGTCTATTGATCTGTGACTGTTGAGGTCACAGTCTTTATCCATTGGGGTTGAGAAGTTCCCCCCAAAAAGATTCAGTGGGTTAATTAATATATGCTCAGGTGGGAAGACCCAGTTGCCTCCTCTGGGTGTGGAGTTTTACACTGTGAAACACTGTGGATCATACACAGTCTGGGGGTGCTTCGGGGGGGTCTTTGAAGATTTGTGGCCCTTTCTAAAATGTGACCACTGTTTCTCATGACTGCACAGGTTGAGCCAGTTGTGACTTACCAGAACAAATGAATACCTTCAGGTTTATGTATGAATGTCCTGATACCTCTCCCAGGGGGTGGTTTTACACGTGAGTCTCATCAGGAGAGGACACTGGCATCATAAAAAGTATTACCCCACCTTGCAGGATCTGCTTCTTACAGGTCTTTTCCCTTATCTGGCTCAACAAAGAAGATTGTTGATAAGCAAAGCTGGGTTTGTTGTGGTCATCCTCTTCTGGGTGGGTGTGCAGCTCCTCTGCATCTGGGCTGTTCTTAGGAAGATCAGTGGTTTCAACACACACCCCAAAATTCTTCTCCTGTTTGTTTAGGGGGTGCAAATCTGGCCTCAGCAAAGCACCTGTTGCTTTTGCAAATCTGATTTTTGTGTCATTAACCTTTAACATTGCAGTTCTCACACAAGCTTCAGGTTTCAATGCAACCTTGCAAGTCTCAGGACTTGTCAGGTTTTGTCTGAACATGCCTTTGCCTACATGGAGCTTTATTTGGTTTTACCCGGGATCTTTTTTTTTCTAGTTACTGGATGTCTACTGCTTAGTTAATTTCCCTTTGGCTTGTCCTTGTATAATTGTGTGGTATAACCATATTTCTTCCAGCAGATAGTAGTAGCAAGGAGTTGTTACATGTATAATATTGTATTTGTGATCATCACAGAATGGGTAGTGCAGAGGAGCATCTTCATGGTGTGATAGCAGAGGCTTTGCAAATGGGGTCGGATGAGGATGGGAGTGTGGCAGCAGAGGGTGAAAAGAGAGTACTCAAGATGTCTCCCTTACTGGGGACCCCAGTGCTGTAAAGAGGCCACCAGTGGTTGGTAAAGATGTGCAGTTTGGGAGCTGGGCAAAACCAAAAGCAATGAAAGAGCAGGTCTCAAGCAAGTGTAATACAGGCTGTATATGGTAACAGTAAATGTGGATGTAGAATGGAGTTGCAGATGAATGAAGTCAGAGCATGTTAACTCAGCTGGGGGTCCTTGAGGTGGAGAGGAAGAGGTCATCAACTAAAACTCCTTCTGAGACTATCTCTTCCACCCCTGCCACCACTGTAAACTTCCTGGTTCACCTGAGACAGGAGGTGGGACGTGATGGGTGGCTCACTGTGACACCCTCCCTCAGCCGAAGCCCACTGTCACAGGCCTCAGAAGGGTGGCATACAGGGAAGCCTAGCAGCAGCAGGAAAAGACCTAGGTACTTGGAAATGTGCTATAGCTTTGTGTATTTTTGTGAAGACTTTCTCTGATAGTTTTATTTTCCTCATTTTTTTCTCTGCCCATCTGAGCCAGTGGTTCACCCACCAAAAGTCCTTCACTGACAGAGAAAGGATGGATATTATACTGGTGGTATATATTTCCTTTTAAAAGTACTTCTTTGAGGTATGCCTTTTAAAGAGTTGTTTCAGAAAAACTGCAGAACCAATCTGTAGGTTTTATATGTTGTTATACATTAATAAACACTCTATTAACTGTATTATATATCCCAAAGAAATGTATAAACAGTATAAATAAAATGTATTTCTTCAGGAACATCTGAAGAAATCAGATCTCAAGTAGGGCAGCATATCCGTGGATTAGGGTGGTCTGGGTGAAAGTAACTGGAAAGGAGTGGTGAGTGACCCTAGATTGAAAAGCTCTTTGAACCACCAGCAGTCCTTATTGCCGTTTCCTAGAAGCTCAGAGCCAGAGACTGTTTACCTGCCAGCTTTAACAACATAAATGTGGATGGTTATTCTGTTGGTTTCAGATAGAAATTGGGTTAGTACTGAAGCAGAGTTCCACCAGTTTATGATAGTACTAATTGGTCTTTTCTTTTTTAAATTTAAATTGGAATAGTGTAAGATTGTGTTCAGGTCTGCTTCATCTGCACCAGAGTGTTTTTATAACCCAGTACTTCCTGTCTGTTTCAACACAATTCCTGTAAAACTATTGTGTTAGAGAAAATAAACTTGGCAATTCCTTTGGGGTTTTTTTTAACCCTCAGGAGTAATCAGCAGTTTTAATAGAGGTTTCATCCTAAAATTGTTTGCATACACCTAGCCAGAGATGGCTTTCTTAAAACTCATGGAAGCACTGCTGATCTTACCCTTCTCATTGCTTCTCCCCTTCCTTTTTCCCTTAGGCTTCTCAATCAATATATTATTAGTTTGACAATGAAAGTTACCATGAGACTGAAAATTATTTGTTTTCTGGTGAACAAGAAGAGTGAATTACTTCTCCAAAGGCTATGAAGAGGTATTGTGTATGTTTTCTTAAGCTTGCACATCAGAGATATATTTGCTTTCTTTCTGGTTCTTCTAGTGCCCTGAAGAGTGGAGATGGTTTGAACAGAAAGGAACAGGTCATCCTAATTGCCTGTTAGTCAGTAGAGTCACTGTTGTCTCACCTGTGAGCCTGTTCTAAGAGAACCAGTTATTTTGACAAGAAGGTAAAATTCTGAGAGATTGTCTGATGTGCTGTTAGGTCCAGAGCATTTTGAATCTAGGGATCTGGAGGCTAATAGCTGCCTTTGTTGTGCTCTGACAGAATAGAGAGGGGGAGAGTCAATAGCTGTGCAAGGGTGACTACTTAAGCTGCCACTTCAGTTTGTGAAATTGCTCTGAAGGTGGGTCAAGTGGGCTCTTCACTCGAGTGGACTCTTTGGATCATACCTCATCTTAGGACTGATCCTTTCAAGTTCAGTGATACCATTAAGGCTGAGGTAGGTGAATACAGTTATGTTACAATTAGTAGTACTATGGGTACTATTCTGCACATTAAAAAGTGTACTCCTTTCTTTATCAGGATCTTCTGTGAAAAAGTGATGTGGGCCCATCATTAAGTAATGGAAACAGAAATGCCTTTAATTAATGAACTAGGGACAATTCCTTTTCCCATTGATTGATAAGTGTGAGAGAAGTAGTGTTTGGTTGTAATATATAGTACAAATATGCTATACTGAAAATGTAAATTTTCTAAAAATTATTTTGCATGAGTAACGAAGTTCTGTGTTTGCAAACTGCTGAGTGCTTTATTTCGCAATCAAGAAATCTTTGCATGCATTTAAATGTAACCTAAATAGGAAAAGAAACATAAAGCCATAGCACCCAGAGAGATTTTGACAAATTAATCTGAAGTGAACCTCATCTTAATCATTAAAGATTTCAGAGCTGTTGAAAGCAATGTATAATTAAGTCTTTCTCCAGCCAATACAGGTTTTTAATTTTTTAAATTTTAAAACTAGAGAAGCAGATTTTAAACTGGTCAGTTCTGCAGTTATCGTTGTCTGTTCTTAAGGCCAGAATTCTGTAACTTCCGACAGGGGAATTTGATTTACTTCTGCTTAGCAGTTTGGTGTAACAAAGGCTTAAAAAAAAAGCCTTACAGAGAAGGAAGTTCAGATATTGATCACTAAAATAAAGTAAAATTTGAGGGAAAGTACATGTGGACAAGGTGAATAAATGCTGCTTTTTAGCATATATTTGACAACATACATATAGCACATAGTGGGTGAGTGATTGTAGGAAGCAGCACAGGCTGGATAGTTTCTGGTTAGCTCCCACTGCTAACTAAATCAGTGAATCTTGAAGCATCTGATTTATACATGTGACTTGTTTTAGATTAAATAGTACAAAACACTTGGCATTAGGAAGCATTTCTTTACTGAGGGGGTGGTCAAGTGCTGGAGCAGCTTCGTAGAGAGGCCAATGCCCCAAGCCTGGCAGTGTTTAAGAGGCATTTGGATGTTGCCCTTAATAACATATTTTAACTTTTGATCAGCCCTGAAGTAGTTGGGCCGTTGGACTGGATGATCATTGTAGGCTCCTTCCAGCCGAAACATTCTATTCTAAAAAACTTCTTGAGCACTGAACTGTTATTTTGGTAATTTTTAATGGAGTTTATGAAACTATGTGAACAAAGGGATTCTGTGAGGCATAGCTAAATATATTTTAACTTTATCTTATTTACTGATTACTTTCTTTCTCACCCTTGGGAAATTGCTCTAATTATACAGAAAAAAAAATTATCCCAGCATTTCCAGTGTTATTGCAATGGCTCCTATTCATTTTTTTCCCTTAGACATCTATGCTGTTGCAACTGTTTTTGAAGGTCCACACCAGAATGGGCAGGGGCAGAATGAATTCCTTCAAGATCTGTGCTGGTAGGATAATGCTTTTTTGCACAGATGTTCCTAGACTTCCTTGCTATAGGTGCTTGATATGCATGTTTCTCAAATAAAAGGTTTTGGGTTTTTTTTCCCCTCCCTCATAATCAAAATAAAAAAAGAAATTCCTTTTCTTTTTGTATTCTTTATTTGAAAGGCTTAATAGGCATAGAAAAAAACATACTTACCATGTTCAGTTAAAATATAAGTCTCTTTCTCTCAATACTTTGATTAGGAGAAAGAAAAGAAAGCTTCAGATATTTCTGGTTTCTGAGTTTGTGAGCCTTTCTGAGACAGAATACAAAAAAAATGTTTTTCTCAGGAAGAAGGGAAAAAATACACTCTGTATTGCTCAGCATGTGCAGAAGAAAGTGCCATTGAAAATTAAGAGTACCTGAAGTTCTAGAAATACATTCAGTTTACTTTCTATTTGGCGTTACCATTTCCTGTAGTTGTGGATTGTCCTATGTGTATGTACTGTGTACTTACGTTTAAAGGACTACTTTGATTGTTATCTCCCTGAAGTGAAAATGAACGAATGAAATTGAGCAGCATATTGAGGTGTTAGGTGATTTAGTGGCCAAATCAGACTCTTTTCTTCTTTATTTTTTTCTGTTGTCACTTTTTCTTTAAAGTTCCTTTTGAAATTGGTGGCATTGCTTGAACAGCTTGCAAAGGTTTTATGTTACTAATTTGGTTGTCTGTTTATGATTTGGAAAACCAGGCATGCTGCAAACTTTCCCGAAGATACTGTTTATTTGTAGAAAAGTGTGTACAGGGTTGAATTGAGGGTGTTGCAAGTTGTGCTAGCTCAAAACCAGGAGCTCATTGCACGAACTGACCTGAATAACAATGTTAAACTTGGGTGTCTCTACCCTTGCAATCCTTTCAGGGATAGTGCTTCTGTAGAAATGTTCTTAACTCATTAAAGATTCTTTATCTTTAGATTCATTAAGATTCTTTAAGAATCTATAGATTCTCATCTACAGATCCTTACCTTCTTTTTATGCTGTTCCCATGGTGGCTGCTTTTTGTAGCTGCTGGAAGTATCAGGATAGACTAAGCTTTACAATACCAGGCCACTCTTTGTTAGTGTGTATATGGGAAAATAGAGGGGATCAAAACATTAAAAGGAACACAAGAAGAGTAGGAAATAGCTAAAGAACTCAAAGCACCTTATCTTAGTATAAGCATTACTAAAATTCCTTAATTCTAATCTACAGTGACAAGCACTAACATACCAATTATAAGGTTACTGTATAGTTATCATGCAGAGGAATTAAAATTGTTTGGAATTCTAATGGTGAGTATGGGAGGCCTGTTCCAAAATCTAATGTTCTGTTTCTTTCATCTAAATCTAATTTTGAGGTTTTATTGGAGTTCATTTTGGGATAATCCAATTCTAGTTACCAGGAATTGATGGTGTATCTAGGTATGTATAATTAAGGAGGAATAAGAGGCAATTTTCATTTTGGCAATTCCAATATTGCAGAACTTTCTGTTCTGTCTTTTAAAGCAGTTTGTAGTGATTGTTGTCAACTACTCACTTGGGTTCACTGATATTCCTGCATTTCCTAATACTTCCAATTTATATTTGCATGATTTTTCTTAAGGTAGGATACAGTGTCACTGAGTATAATTGTATGCATAAGAATTACACTTCTGAATGGACTAGAGAAGTTCAGAAGAATTAGTGTGTGCAGAATTCAGGTGTATTCACAAGTACTAATTCACAGGCTAGTGCCTACTTTGGCTAGATTAAATAAAACAGATCTGTCCAATGTTCTTTTCAAGGTATTTTTTTGTTCACATTGCTTGTTCTGAAGTGTGAACTTGGCAAAACCTAAATTTGTGATACGGTTTCTTTTCATTGCTGAAGTCTTAATTGGACCACTTAGAACACAACACCTGTATTAATGAAATACGAATACACTTTTCAGCACTGTTCAGTAGCACAAAAATTAATTGATTTAGATCTGAATGAGAGTAGTTAATGGTGAGCCTTGAAGAGGCTCTACTAGTTATTAAAAATAATCAGCTATAAGGGATGTAAACTGGTTATTTAATCCTTCCTTTTGCTCTGGGGTAGGATCAAAGACCTTACTAGAAATTGTAGCTACCTGACATATTCTTGAAGACAATGGAGATTTCACATCATCTCTCCCACCTTTAACAGTGAAAGATGGTAAAACAGTGGAATAAACTTCAACTTCTGTGCCTGCAGTGCAGAAGATTCAATTTATGGTTAAACCTGTTCCTGCTTGCTCTGTCTACATCGAGGTCAGCTGCAATTTGTAGCAGCATTTCCCTCATAGATACTGTCAATAGACTTCCGATTATTTCTGTTTTCACTGAACTCCAGTGGCTCCACGTCTGTCTTAGATTGCAAGAAATTGGAGTGTCCAAAACATTATTGCTTGAATTGAGTGTTTATCAGTGTTAGGAAGACCAGACAATTAGTCTAAAGTGGCAGTTTTATTTGTGTATTCCAGTATGCCTTTTTCCCAAAGGTACAAGGCTCCTGACTTGCATTGAATTTGTGGTCAGTTGTGATGTCTAGGACTATTTTTGACATAGTAACTGCTGTATATCCAGCTCCAGGTAGCTATGCTGAATTTTTGCTGTTAAGTTTAATACCTTCCAAAGTTTATTAGCTCTTTCTTGTCCTTTTTCAATGGCATCCTGTTTTCAGAACAGGATATTTTTCTAGTCTGTCGAGACAATTTTTAAAATTTATTTAATTTTTTTTGAATTATGAAATGTTGGTAACTATTCTGAGACTGGTTTCTGGTCAGTCCTGATTCTTTAGAATTGTTAATTTAAGTCTGTTCATCTGTGTATGATTCTCATCTGGCTAAAGTGTGGTTATGATATTGGGACTGAATTTCATAACAAAATTAATATTTTTTCCTATATGTGTTCTGTGTATGGATTAGTTCTCTTTACTTAACTTGTCCATGACATTCTTGGAGATGCTTCCTGATGGGTCTGAAATCTCATAGCCATTCTTTTAAGTAAAATGTAAGGTTTTTGGGTTCAACTGGCAAGTTAGTATCTGGTAGACCTTTGTGATTTAAAGGTATTTCTCTTCCTGATGCCTGTTATATGTTTATATAACATACATGTGGTTGTTTTTTGATTCATGGTATCAGAGTATATGAGCCACAGTTTGCTCAAATCCAAAATGGATAATAAAATGAAATGTAAGCTGACTCCAGTGTTAGTGCTGACTAAGTCTTGTGTATTAGGAGGGGAGAAGACTAATCTAACTCCTGATTAAAAATATTAAAAACATATGTGATTTGCATCCTTCACGATTTTTTTAGCACCTAAGATTACTTTCGTCTCTTCTCTTTTTTTTATAGAAATCTTTTGGACAGAGATACATTTTCTAAATCTGATCCAAGTGAGTATATAGTATTTTGTTGTTTCTTCTTATTACGTATTCTAAATGTGCAAACACTGGAATAAAATCAGGTGGGTGGTTTTCTGCAGTGTCAGTTAGGTTTACATTGTCTTTGTGACAATTAAGTAGAATAATTAAGTTACACTTGAATAAATTACAGTTAATGTTATGAGAACTGGAACTTTAAAGATTGTTTTTAATACTGCTTTCCTGAGCTACATAGTCCCTTTTTTAGTATTTAACCTGAAGTTTCCTAAAATTAATAAATTCTGGAAAGTTAGGTTATTGTTTATTTTTCAGTATCTGTTGTTTTAGAGCTTTCTCAAAGCTATTGGGCAAAATACTAAATAGACTAGAAGCATTTGTTGCTGCTAGTACATACTGTGCACTAATTTTAGAATCAAATACTGAAAAGTAAAATGAAGTTAATTAATCTCTGGGAAACACTTATCTTTCCTGATCAAAAATGGTATGATGGTTTTTGAATTAATCATTTCAGAATTGTAAGCTGGTGACTCGTTTTCCTCATAAGCTGTATTATGATTGGATTCCCCAAAACTCTCATGTCTATGAATTTATGATAGGAATTTTTATTTAAAATCTTCCTATCTTCCTGTATTGGATGCTTTCTGAAAACTTTAATCAAGGAACCGAGAACACAAAAAAATTCCTTTCTTTTCTGATAATGTTACTCAAAGGAGTTTTATAGTGTTAATAGACTGGTCCTTAGGTTGTGGTGTCATCTTGTTTCCCTTACAACTCTCTGTTTGCTTTTATCCATAAGTTCCATTTCTTTCTTTAAGCCTGGGCTTTTCTTCCTTAGGATACCACATATTGTGCTTACTGGCGTTGGAAATAACCCAAGACACGTATTCTTGTATCAAGTCTTTGGACATGCAACCATGTCCTGATATTTGAATCCTGAGTCATGTAGCAGTATGAAACATTTGAGTAGTTTTGTTAAGAGTATATGTTTGCATTCTGCATCAAAAATTTCTTGAGAGAGATTCCACAATACACTTTTGAAGGGAAAAGCTTCTACTTTTTGGGGAAAAGCTACAAGGAGTTAGCAGTTCCTTTGATGTTTCTAATCTGTAAAGCTTTTTTTTTAAAAAAACAAAACAATCCCAGGAGACATAGGCAATACCATACCTCCGGTGTAGGGAGATCACACAGAAACGAAACTGAGTGTTTTGCATATTAATAAAATAATTTAGTTGGCTTAAAAAATAGTAAAAATTAGTTGGGGGTTGGATTGGATGATCTCCAAAGGTACCTAACAGTTCTGTGATTCTGTCAAAAAAGATCCTCAGTTAAACTGTTTTGAAGAACACTAGTGACCTATTGCCCATAATGAATTCAGAGATCTCTCATATTGGCAAAAGTGATATGGTGTCTATAGCTTTTAAACTCAAATATTGTTATGGACAAGTGCTTCAAGTTTTTATCAGATAGGGCACTGTATTGTGCAGAAATTGCAGGGTTTGAGTGGCAGGGGACTGCAGTGTGAGCTGTGTGGGAGAAGGCCATGAACAACTCTGTGGCAGTCACAGCTGGTTCCAGTCAGCTCTGAAAAGCATGTGAGCAGCACCTGCCTGCCAGACCTTGTGGCAGCTGGGGGAGCACACAGTGCCCTGCTCTAACAGATCTCAGTAAAAATGTGTCAGCAGTTGTGAGCTAGAGACAGAGCTGCCGAAGATACTGGCAGAGCCACATGTGTGCAGATACACTGCTGGAGATGCCTCCTTGAGAGGAGATGCTCCATACAAAGGCAGTACCTCCAAAGGCTCTGTAGCCTGTGCACAGCCCAAGAACGTACAGGTGAATGAACCAAAGTGACCCTGGCTGGTGGGTGACCCCTTCTGGGAAGAACAGGAAAAAAAGTGGCAGGAAAACCTAAAGAAATCTTAGTATCTATTTTTAAATGTTTCTGAGAGGTAAACTGGTGGTATTTTTTAGTGGATTCAGAGTATATGAAAATACAGAAGTATTTTAAAAGTATCCTAAACTTACTTATCAGTTTGTGACATACTGCTTTTTCAATTAATATAAATAGCTTATTTAAAGCACTTAAATTGGTGGTGTGCTTTAGAGGCTGGTCTGCAGTTGTGAGTACCCAGTTAAGCTGCCAGTTAGGCCTGTCTGTCACAGGTTAGCCGTATAAAACCATGGATTATAGTAATACATCCTTGGTGAAGAGAGGAGGGAGAATCTGTTGACTCTTGAAGTACTCATACTGTATTTGCACTCTAGAAATTACTTGTTAGAGCAGCTTTGATTTTGGGTCCTCTCCAAACAGTGTACATCCAGTTTTAGTACTCTGCAGGTTTTTTTAATAGCCAGCTTAGTTTGTTTGCTTGTACTGTCCTTTAGTTGGACACAGAGGTATGGCCCTACTGTAAAAGGGGTGAGTAATATAGAAGGTTCTTGTTCTTCTGTATTTGGAAGTACAGCAAGACAACTTTCCTCCATGTCTATTCACTTGGATAAAGGCCATTCTTTGGCTGCTCTGTGTACAGTAAGTTTATTCTGTTGCTAAAAAGGTGCTAAAATCAGCATCCTGCCACTGTCACAAGATCCACTTTTACAGCCACTGAATTTGCAGCCATTAGATCTCATACAAGATAGAACTATGTAGGGGCATTCTATATGCTGAAGTCTTGTTACTTTTGACTAGGCCAGTTCTAATATTCTTTTCATACTCCAGTGCATTTATCTAAGGATCATACTGGTAGTGAAAATCCAGTTTTATCTTCTTGGTCTTCTTCTTGGAGGAACACACGTGAATGTAGCTGACTTCCATGTCAATATAAATAGCCTTCTCCTGAAATTAAAAAGGAATTTGTGATTTTTCTGGTTCTTTTAGGAGATATGCTTGGCCTTTTTTTTTTTTTTTTTTTTTTTTTTTTTTTTTTTTTTTTTTTTGATACTGTAATTGCTACTCAGTATTCCAATTCTGACCACTTCCCTGCAATCTAGAATATTCATGCCAAGAGGAATCTGTCACTATGCCCCCCCCAGAGGCAAGTGACAGAAATAACTGTAGAGTAGAGATAGTAGATATAGATAGGACAGGCTTGGATAGACGTTGTTCATGAAGTATTTTAAACAACACTGAAGCGTCTTAATGACAGTGCTTTCTGCTCAGTGGAGTCATATATACTGAAGCAAGTCATATATACTGATTTACTGTAGCGTTTGGAGCATCCTGCTCTCCCAGTTTGGAGACCATTTTTTTTAGGAATCGTTTGTTTAAAATCAATGGGGTTTGGTTGGTTGGTTTTTTTCTTGTAGAAAGCTGAGCTAAAGCAGGGCTTCCTTGATGAGGCAGGGATAAGATCTGCTGAGGAGATACAGGTTAATGATTTTGGCATGTTTCTTCTGTTTAATGACGGGCAGAATTGTTTTCTTATCCTGCTCTGACAACTCAAGCTGAGCCCTGCAGAGCTGTGCTGACAGCAGCACAGCTGGATGAAATGCCCTCCTGTGGAACCCTGTAGCTCCTGAGTACTGATCATCAAAAGAGTCCAGAATTAACAACTGAAGACATAAAAACTTCCCTGGGGAATCTCCCCATGGAGGACAGTAACAATAAGAAGAATCTCTTTGTAGTTGGGACAAAGGGACCTTAGGGCACTTCTGCCTGGAAGGTATAAAAACTGGTTTTTGAAGAGTATTGGAGAGCCCTGCTAGAACTGGTACCGTGAAAAGGTTTAGGTAGCATGGGGAAAAGGTCAATTTCATCGTGGGTAAGTCTTCCTTGAAATGGAGTAGATGTGTTGTTGTGTTTGGAAAAACTGAGCTGGGCAATGTTTATGTAACAGTAGTTGCCAGACTAAAGGATAGCATATATGCATTGAAAGGGAAGGGACAAGAGCAGGTAAGGGAGGCCCAGTCTATCTTGGAAAATAGGAAAGTGGAGGCTCTAATAATCAATAATATTTTGGGAACTGTATCTACAACAGAGTAATAAGTGTTGACATTTCCACCTTCTTCTTCATTGCAAGATTTAATTAACTTTACCTTGAATATGACATTGTGGTATCAGTGCCTAGAGTTAAAAATTATTAAATATTAATATTTCTGACTATAGATGTAGCTGTATCTTCTCTTGCATCAACTCATATGGCAAAGCCTTCCAAAAGATTTCTCTTTAGTTACTCTTCATCAGTGTGCTGCTGTGAACTTTATCATTCCTCTCTCAGTTTTTAAAAGTATGAGAGAAAAACTGTTTTTTTCAGCTGTGTCTTAGGATATGGTTGCATGATATGATGGCTTTTGAAATATTATCTATCTCCCTTTATTCCTTCTTCTCCCTCATGACAATGCTGTTAACTGTTTTCTGCTAAAAAAAAATGGGTTGCTTTATGGAGCCCTTAATCTCTGGTTTGAGTATTTCAAGTACTTTAGATCAACTTTACTGTATTTATCTGCATTTCTCCAGTTGGATATGAATTTGACAAAGGTTTTGAGTGATTATTGCAATTAGCGTATCAGGATCTTTAGAAAACTCTCTCCAAGAGCAATTTGAGATGGTAAATCTTAACATTGATGGAGACCAGTATCATGGTTGTTTTCCTAAAATTTATGGGGTTCGTTTTAGAGGAAACATAGAAGAATTTTTAAAATTGTTCTAAATTTACAAAGTATTTAGGAGAAAGACTGGAATATATGTCTTTTCTATAGCTTTCATTAGGGCTGAATTTTTTTGAAATGTTAGTTTGAGATGCACATGTATGTATCCCTGTCAGAATTGCACATTTACTTACAATAAAATGTTATATGAGGTGATTGCTTATTAGTCTATATTTTTATTATATTTTAAATGTCAGACACATCTGCAGCCTAGAGGGGGAGACCTTGTTGCAGTCTACAGCTTCCACTGATCTCTTCTCTGTGGTGACCAGTGACAGGACCTGAGGGAGTGGCCTGAAGTTGTGTCAGGGGAGGTTTAGGTTGGATATTAGAAAAAAGGTTTTTCCCCAGAGGGTGGTTGGGCGCTGGAAGAGGCTCCCCAGGGCAGTGGGCACAGGACCAGCCTGACAGGGTTCAAGAGGTGTTTGGGCAATGCTCTGAGGCACGTGGGGTGACTCTTGGTGTGTCCTGTGCGGGGCCAGGAGTTTGACTTTGATGATCTTGATGGATCCCTTCCAGCTGGGTTCCTTCCAGTTCAGGATATTCTATGATTCTACAATTCTGGATGGGTAGTCAGAAGTTTAGTAACCTACAGAACTTTCCTTAGCTGATTTCATAGTTCTGTTTCATTCTGTTTTCTCACACTTCCCCATTTCACTTCATTCTTCATGTAATGCACTCCAGCAGCCTACTCCAAAGTGTGTTGCAAAAACAGGCTTTTTGGTTTGGATTCACTCTACTATAAACAGTAACCAAAGGTGGTAGGCACATGACTGCCAAGGGTTTATTTAGAGTAAATAGAGAAAGACAGACATCTCCTAAAAAATGCTTCGATTTTTTTTTGTAAAAGCTTTTTTCATATGCAAGACAACTTACTTAAAAAAGAAAGTGTTAACTTTTAGCTTCTATGTGAGCTAAAATATTGAAATTGCTTTTTTCTGTTTCTCCTCTTGCTACTGCCTAAGGGGATTTTTTTTTTTTTTGTGTGGAGGAAATGCATTTCAAGTAAGAAGAAAATGTAGTTAGAAGGTTGACTTCATTTCTGCTTTCGTCTGTTGATGATTCTGACTTCACTGAGAACAAAATCAAACCTCTACCTTTGTTGTTCAAGGCTGCAACCTAAAATATTATTTTTACCTTCTCTTGAAAAATAATGATTGGTACAGGAAAAGAATTAGTTGAGGAAAAAAAAGTTGAAATATCTGTGTTTCTGTTGTTTAAAAAGGGTTTGAGGAGGAGTTTCAGGTAAAAATTGCTTTATTGTAGTTACCTGCAACTAATTCAAGACTGTAGAAAATAGGGTTTATAGTGCTCCTTCAGTGCAAATGATCTGTACTTAAAACGGTGTTTAAAATACCTGATTATAATCACTGCACCCCTGTCACCAGTCCTTGTGATGAAAGCTGCAGCTTAATGTGTAGTGAGTGCTGTACTGGAAATAGAGATCTGAGTGACGCCTGTGGGATTGTTCTCTTTGGTCTTTCAAAATCAGGTTATGTCAACAAATTTAATTGATTCCATTTTTTATCAGGCTTTAGGTTAAAAAATAAAGTATATATATGTGAGGTGCTTAAATATATATAAATAATTTGAAGTAAAATTAAGGAAGAAAACCTAAGAAGTCTTCCACACCCCCACCCCTTTTTCTGGTTCTGTTTCCCCTTGTTTCTTTTCAGGAGGGTCCTCATTTGTTTTTTTACTTGAATTTTCTTCTCTCTTGAAGGAAGCATATTTTAGGGTAATTGTGCATTAGATTATCTAGAGTAGTCTGACCACCCACATTTAAAGAAGACCTGCTTTTATCCAATTTTACCTTTAAAGATTGTCAAGTGCTTTGCTGGAGGTCAGGTGTTAAGTGCTGCCTCCCATTTTAGAAGCACTCCATCTATTAGCTGATTTTTGCAACAAGTACACCACGTGGTCTCCAGTCTGGTTAGGCTTGCTGACAGTTGAGGGAAAACATAACTATTTGATTGTCCTAGTTACTAATTTCCACAGCACAAGAGACTACAAAATTAGTTCACTTAATTTAAGGATATGTTGAAGTTTGAAAATAACAAAACTTTTTTATTTTCTTTTCACAGTCTGTGTTTTGTACACACAAGCAATTGGAAACAAAGAATGGAGAGAGGTAAGATGCCTATTCATTGAGGTATAAACCTTTTGGGTATATTTAAGGCTGCTCATTTGTCCTGGCAGAAGAGGGCATGTCATAACCTCTTGAATGCCACTCTAGGCTCATAGGGGTCCTATGTACTAGCAAACACTTAAAATATAGTCACATTGATCTCAATTTCCATATCTGTATCACACATTTCCATCAAAAAAAGAAAACAAAATAGAAAAAATACATGACCATTTACAGTCTCCCTCAGATAAATTAAACCAGACTTAGCTGTCAATTTGGATGAGGTGTGTGGCTCTCAAGAGAGGAAGACATTCAAACAGGACTGAGCTGTGGTGATGGACAGTGTCAGCAAAACTAGCCTGTAGTTTTGGTGAAGATCTGCCTTTGCTATGTAGTGTTTCAGAGAAGTTAGATGCTGCTAAATAGAGTGCACACCATTGTGGGCAACAAGGGAGGGAGGATATTATGCATAGTTTGCACTTTATCTTATCTGTGAGTGTAAACACTCTGGAGAGATAAGTCTTGAGAAACTACATCAAGTACCTCAGAATTGGATACCTGCAGCAGATCAACATTTATGGCCTGGAACTCTGTCCCAGTACTTAGTCATCTAATTTTTCTCCTCTAATGTTATTCTTTGAAAGAACTGATAGCACTGGAGGAAGGATGGTCATCTTTCTACTGATAAGATACACTATTTGCTTGCCTTCAGAGAGGATTGGTAAAACTTCTTCACTACAGATGTTCTTCACTACATGTGCATTGCTGTGTGGCCATGGGCTTTAAGAATAGAGCCAAGAGTGGAATGTACTATCTTACTATTTTTTCCCTGTAAAAGAGAGGAGGTCTGATGTTGTTGTTTTCAAAACTGATGTTTTATGTGAGTATACTGTGTAAAGTTTCCCGTGGGAGATGACCAGGGCCACAGAAAACAGACCTCTTCTCTCATATTTGGTGTCCTTGCCAGTTGGCCAGAGAATTGTGTTTTCTGCTTTGCTGAAACGTGGTAAATGTGAGATTCGGTCTTGTCAAGACGAGAGAATTGGATTTGTCTGATGCTTGGGGAAAAGCTCATATAACTCTGCAATACATGAAACAGTATACCTATTTAATTTGTAGTTTTTAGCTAAATTGCTGCTCTGTGTTGTTCTTAAGAGGATACTAGGCATCCTCTCAGTATACCTGCTGGATCACATTTCTCTGATGATTTGTGTGAAGAAATGTTACTTTAGAGAGTCATAATGGTAATTCCCTAGTCATAGTTAAATTAGGAGATGTAGTGGACATACACCAGGTTCTGAATGTCTGGATAGCAAACTGTGAAAACAGTGAATTCTTAAGTCATACAGGTGCCTAGGTGGCTTGATACCTCAGTGGTTTGGTTGTCAATCTTAGGTCATCACTCAAAGGTTTGGGTCCTCTTCTGGTCTGGGGTTAAGATGATTTTGTCAAAATTTTGACTTTTATTAGTGTCTTATAAAAAGTTCATATGTAACTTTGTGTGATTTTAATATTTCTCTTGTGTAGCTGTTAAAACAATTACTTACAATTTTTAATATTATAATTGCCCTGACAGGATTATAATATAATCTTACCTAGAAATACATATAATTAAAGAGGAAGTTTAGGAACTACAGACATTAAAACAGACTTTTGACATTGCAGTTGCTGGAAAATCTGATTTTTTTTTTTTTTTAAAATCATAATTATCTCCATCTTGTCTATCAGGAGGTTCAGGTATAAATATTTGCAACTCAGTTTTCTATTTACAGTTAATGGAAAAAAAAATAACACCCTGAGGGCAGTTCACCAGACCTAAATTAGATGTCTGCATTAGATGAGATGAATCATTCTATATAAATGCCCTCAGGAGATGACCAAATGCCTAAAGTTTTGACTATGTCAGATGTAGAGTTCAGTGAGTAGAATCCATTCCTAGTATCTTTTACAACAGTCAAAATTTATAGGTTGGCACTGTGGAGGGGCTTAATCAGGATTGTGTTTTATATGTTCTGGTATATTACATTTATACCAGCAGTAAAAAAATTAAGGTGGTAGGTAGAAGATTAGTATCTTTAAATAGTTACATTAATTCTGTTACTACTCTCCCAAATAGTGTTTCTGGAGGTTATTACTGCTTGGCCATGTTGAAATTTTAACTTTACTGGATTGTTAGTGAGGAAAGTAGGCCATGTGGAGAGCTAATTAATCAGTAACTGTGTTATTAGTAATAAATGACTGGATTATAGAAGTAATCTCTTCTTCTTAAAAGGGCTATAGGTAATTGGGAAAACAGATTTCAAAAGGTGTATAATTTAGCTCAAAAGTGTAGACTAATAATTTTTAGAGAGCAGCATTTTAATGTCACAAGTAAGGTAAATTCTATTAGTAATTCTTCAGTTAAGTAATTAGTTACGATAGTTTAACCATAGAATCATTTAGGTTGGAAAAGGCCTTTAAGATCATTGAGTCCAAACATATGGGAAGGAATCATTTGTGTAGCCCATGTAAAAAAAGCAAACAGACAAAAAAATCTGAAGCCTCAACTAAAACCCAAAACAGTATTTTAAAATAATTTAAAGAAAAGTTAGTAGTGTCACAGAATTCAGTCTCTTGAGCTATGTAACAATCTGAGTATAACTGGTGAGAGATAAAGGTGACAGTGTAAAGGGCATCCAGTTAGGCCTTTTCTGGTCTCAGTGTGATTGGATCATCAGCACTTTGCATAGTTCTTTGGTTATTGATACACTTCTGTCATGCATTATAAATCAAATCTGACAGATTTCCCAAGGGTAACATGGTTGTAGTGTAAAATTAAATATTGTTTATTGAAAAAAATGCAGAATTGAAGAGATGAAAAGTACTAAAAAATGTATGAAGTTTTTTTATTTTAAAAAATTAAAACTGATGCTTAGCTGCCATTTTATAGCTTCTTTTTCTCATGAAGTAACTTTTCCTTTGAATTCATACATAATTCTATTTGTAATGGAGCTATAAAATTTAAACCCATGATATATATGAAATATAACAATCATGGAATAGTTTAAGAGAAAAGAACCTGTGTGTTATCTAGCCTCCTATTCATCTGCTGTCCCTGGTTCATCCTCCTGATCCATGAAAAGCCATCTCCAAAGTCAGTCCAGGTTGCTCTGGGCCTTCCCCAGCTATGGTTTGAATTTTTTGAAAATTAAAGTATTTTCAGCTCGACAGGGGCTGAGGAACCTCCTATAAACATCAAGAAGGAAAAGGCATTTTGCCAAAAGCTCAGAGAGAGGTGCGATGAAGAGAGAGCTGAACTGAGGTGAAATGGGAGATGGACAGTGCAAAAATGATACATTTGCAGTGGAAGGACTGTGTTCCCTAATATTTAAAGCTGTCTGAAATAAAATATGCAATCTTTTGCTTGCTGTTGTGTTTGGTTGCGGGTTTTTTTGGTGCACTTATTTTCAGGAAATAGATTTTTTTACTGATTCAAATTTCAGTGGGTTTTTATTGGCTTTGGGAGCTGATGTTGGTGAAGTTTAGGTCAAGGTATGTACTACTCTGTTGAAATATGAGATCTGCTGCCACTGTCTTCATGCACAGATAACTGATCTATTCATGTGAATGCAGTCATTTTCTTTCATGGCATCTCTTTGAGAGAAGTTTTTACAGGCTGTCATATATCTCACATATTCCTGGTATTGGCAGTCTAATTAGACTTCCTTATAGTATGTAGCTTAAATGTACACTTCCTCTTTTGCAGTTTGGAAGAACAGAAGTAATTGATAATACTTTAAATCCAGATTTTGTAAGAAAATTTATAATGGACTACTTCTTTGAAGAAAGAGAGAATCTGCGATTTGATTTGTAAGTTACCTTTGACTCTAATATTGCAGCCTCTGTAAGCATGTAAAGTTTTGTCCTGCATAAAATTAACTTGAAGTGAAATGGTATCTATTGACATAGGATAAATTAATATAATAAACATGATTGATTTAGCATTCCTTCCTCAGAAATAAATATGTAAGGTAATAATGACTGGGTTTTAAGAAATTGGCAGGTGTTAACTAGTCAAAAGTACAATTGTGCTTACAATTATTACTTTCAGAAAATAGAAAGGAAAAGATTAAATGTTAAAATATTCTTGCAGCATAGCCTCAAAACAGGTGCAGATATACTGTCCAGAAATAAAATACTGTACAAATAATACAGACCCAAAATTGTCTTTACTATGCATCTAATTATACTAAATTTTAAGATTTTAAAACAACAGCAGTTGTTCTAGAAGTAGATGGCTTTTGACATTATTCCAGACGTGCTCATTTCATCCGACTGGTGGAATTGTTTTGATTTTCACTTTATTCTTTGGAAAATAGAATTGACAATCCAGTCACCAGGTCACATCACCATTGTCTATCATCTCTTTCTAATTCTTTCAGTCTTTCTGATAACCAAGGTTGTCTTGGTTTTTTTTTTTAATTTTCATCCTCTTTTTTCATTAGCAGTTCTTTCTTAACCTTGCCCTAGGAGATAGTATGAATAACCCTCAGAGATAATTAAGTTTTTGCTGCAGTTTTGCATCACACTATGCATTGTGGCCACACATTTTCTTTGTATTTTCTTTTTTAGTTGCAGAACCCTTTTCCTATTTCTTTTCCCTTCCTTTGCAAGATGTACTAGACCACCTATTTCAAGGAATAAAAGGAAATACTTAAAGCCAGGAAGATTACAGGGTGCTTTGAGGTGGCTAGGTACAAATTCTTCAACTTTCACAATGGAAGCCTGATGTAGACTTTATTTGTATTTTAAAAGTTGGGTTTAATGTCATTCAGTCTGTGGATTATAACTCTTGTAGGTTATTTAAAGTAAGTTTTAAGTAAAAACTAAGCAATTTGTGAAATAAAGGATTCCTCTCCAAATATAAAGCATTGCTGCAGTGAGGGCTGTGTGGAAATCTTTATGTTTTACTCCTGCTTCTCATAGGATGCATGCAGGTTATGGGGAGGGGACAGTGCAATAGAAATGAAAAATTATAGAAATGAATTGAAAAAGAGAAAGCCAAGCTTGGTCAACAGTAAGAAAGGAGAGTCTGTAAAAACCTTCTGCATAAGTGCTATCTGGAAAGGACTTGGACTTGGAAGGGAAAACACAGTCGCCTGTTTAATTCTTTATGTAGTCAGAGAAATGGACTCCTGTCTGTTCATGAAAAGCTGTAAATATCACACACTCTCTGACCTGACTGCTTTCTGCTGCTGTCCTGGGTTACCTAGACTTAAGTCTGTTCTGAACTCAAAGCTGAAAAGCTGTTGCTGTCTTTGCCTGCAAGGGACCATATAGCCATATTGTGTGAATTTAGTGTAGAGCACTATAACAATGATGGATGAAAAATTAAATATCTTGGAACTCTCAGTTAGAAATGTGGATCTCATAGAGCCACTCATGGATTAAATACCAATTCTGAAACTTTAGAAAGTTTCCTGTATTCAGTTCCTTGGCAGAATTGTGCACTGCTGTTGGCTCAAGTGTTATTTTTCAAATAAATTCCTTATATGAATCATATGTTTTGCAGGGGAAAAAAATCAAGTGGGAAGTATATCTCTAATATTTGGTGCTTAAATAAGTGATCATGAGCCCCCTAAAATGTGCAGCCACCAATGTCTCAGCCCCTTTCTGCTCACAGGTGGTACTTAGTGATTTGGCCAGTGAAGTCATTCTTTGTTTTACTTCTGTAGCTATACCTCAGGTCAAATTACAAGTTGTGTTTTTTTCTGGTCAATTTCACCAAACAGTTTGCTTTTAATTGGAGAGTTTAACTCATGTTAATGGTATTTATAGGAATTTCTTTTCTTTATAAATATGTTTCTTAAGCTTTGACTGTACTGTGCTACATCCAGTTATGTTGTGGTATTCCTGTCATCCTGACTTGTGATCTGGTCCATGATGCATCCCAGCAAGCAGTTGTGGCAGCACAACCAAAGGGATGTCATTCTGTGCAGTGAGAACTGAAACGTGCAGGAGAGCCTGGGATGGATAGTAACATAACAGATAAAAATGTTTTCAGTTTAGTTACTGGTATTGAATCTCAATGGATTATTTGATTAAACTATTACTTGGATTATCTGATAAAGATGAAAGACTAAAAAAGTATAGAGATTAGTAATCCTGTATGATTTTCTCACATTATTTTTTCTCAATCTCTCTTAAATTCTGAGAATAATTTTTTCGAAGTCTTGGCTTGATTATGGAAGGGAAACTATGACATTTTCTAGCTGGAGGAAGACCAAGATTATGATAAACTCAAAAGAACAAGTCAAACTCTTGTTAAAAGCAGTTTAGTTTATTGTCAGTTCTATTTGCTTATTCAAATGACTGAAATATTACCTAAGAAAACAATTTACAAGTTAGTTTGTTTTCTAGGGTTAATTTTTAACTTTTAACTGCTTTTTGTCATCTTTCATTGTTCAAACAGGAATATCAGAAGAATTTCTCTTTAAAGCTTGCACTTTGTTGAAAATTATTTAATTTCAAATAACAAATGAACCATAGTCCTATAATATGTGATTATTCAATTTGTCTTCCTTACTGAGAGCCTTCCATTAATGAATCTGTTTGTGTAAATTTCATACATGACAACAGGTGAAAGAATTGTTTGATTTTTGTTTCTTTACATAATTTTCCTCAGATATGTCATGTGGCAATTCTGATACAAATTTTCTTTATTTTTCCCCTAAGCTATGATGTTGACTCAAAGAGTCCTAACCTGTCAAAGCATGTAAGTTCTTCCTCACTATTATAATTTCTTGTGCTAAAATGCTTACAGTTCTGAAGTATGTTTATTTTCTTTGGACTGTAAGTAATATCAGATACATAGAGACAAATACAGTGATTGTGTTATGAGTGAAAACACATAATGCTAATGAGTATAATTTTAATGGGACATTTCTCTTGCAAAGGGCATGTTTGAGCATGCATGTATACCCTTTCAGATATGTAATATGCTGCAATTTGTTGATACGTTTTTGGGTCCTGAAATGGAAGCATGTTTTGATTGTGTCTCAATGTTGGAAGAAACCTTTTTATACTCACATTATCTTGAAGTGGGAGTGATGAAATAGTAACTTTAAAATTTAGAGATGCAAGAGTAGACTTCAGAGGCTTCTCAGTGAATTTTTTTTTAAATAAAATTTTATTTTTTAAAAAAGGAAGGTTTTGGTAAGAGAACCTTTGAGAACCTGGAGCAATGGAAAAGAGGATAGTAGAAGGAATGCTGTGTGTGTGCTTCACAGTGAAAAGATGAGGCTTTTAGCCATTGATCTCAAATTACATCCTCCCTGTAGTAATTGTGTAGTGCCTTAGAATTACATCTGTAAATGTAACCTACTGTTAACTCAAATAGGTGGTAGTGAGTCTGTTTATGATTCATTATTGCATAGTTATTACTAATCTGTTCTTCAGTAGGAAACAGCTCAGATAAATGGGAAACCAAGTTTCTTTGTGTGTAATATGAATTCTGAGGTTTTATGTTATTGCTTTTCAGGATTTTTTGGGACAGATGTTTTGTACACTGGGAGAAATAGTGGGATCACAGGGGAGCAGACTGGAAAAATCAATTGTGTAAGTATTCTGGAATGTTGGATGAATGCATACTGCTGCATGAGGCAAGAGTTGTGGAACTTTTTTGCTGTGAGATATCTTGATATACAGAATTGACAGGTGACTTTTAAGAGAGCATAAATCCAATAGAAATCTTTATGTGGGCTATGATAATTTAGGTTTCATTTTGGACAATTAGTAAATCCGAAATTTTTGTCAACTTTGTTACGTCTTGCACTAGAAACAGCTTGACTGTACTATTCTAAAAATGTTTTTGTTTTAGTTTGCAAAATTAGCACATCATAAAACTTTTATTACCTTTTGTTCAAGCATTTGAGTTCCTGTAGAAAAAACCTTCACAAACAAACAGTGAAGAATCAGCTGACCACATTATCAGATTTCTAATACAATCACACAAAATGATTAACATCAGCAAATATTGTGGTTATTAGACAACAGTATTTTGTGATTCTCCCCTTAATCCCATTCTGGATATTAAACATTTAAAAACATGTGTAGGAAATAACCTGGAGGACCAGTACAGTAAGTGTCATAATAGAAAAGTTGTGTTAGGTTATGTGATTAAAAAGGTTGTTGCAAACAAACGAGAAGAGGGTCCCAATGGTAGGTGAGGGAGAGCCCAAATACCTTGCCCTGGCTGCTTTCAGACCCATCCCAGGAGAGTCATCAGCTTGTGGAAACCTGTCTCCACACAGTCAAAGAATCACAGAGGTACGAGGCACAGGCAGGGGAGCTCCAGTATCACAATTGAGGAAGGAATCCCTGCCCAGCTGCAGGGCTGTCCCAGGAGAACCAGGGCCCCAGCACTGTGGGATGGCAACACACAGTCACTGCTTCTTCTGGAGAAGCAGTTTTTAGTTCTTGACAGCTGCACAGTTTGAGCACAGAAATACCATCTTGTCAAGTGGGACAGGAGGTTGGCCCTGTTTTGTTTACTTCTACTGAAACAACAGCTCACTGACTTGCCACTGTCTAGGCCTAGCTCATGCTGGCTGCCACAGTGAATTGCACTGTCACAACTCCATGGACTGGGTTGACTGATTGTTGATGCTACTGGAGGCCTGTGGTCACCTGTTCAGAGAAAGTGCTGACTTTGAAGCACATTTAGTAAGATGAATCTTACCTGACTTTTTGAAGGTCTTCAAATTTGTTTCTGTCCTCAATTAGTAAATTATTCAGCGTAGTACATGGATTTTTTGAGAAAATTCCTGAAATTTATTTTGAACATGTAGATTCAAAGGCATCAGTGCAGCTGTTTAGCATTTGGTACAGGTTAAATGAAGTCTGAAATGAGTAACAGATGAAATTTTAAGTTTGAAATTATGTATAAGAAAAGAAAAAATATCAGTGAAAATTCTGTGGAAAAAAGCTCTTCACAGTTACGTTGGCCTGTGTAATATATTTTCTCTTGGGTGAACCAGCATTTCTCAGGTCTTGGTTCTGATAGTCTCTTGTATGGTAGTTACTAAATGGACCCAACATGTGGGTAGACACATGCTAATGTGAGAGTTTGACTTTTTATTAGTTCTTTGTAGTGTCCCTGTTTTATTTTGTCATTGGTGCGTTTGACAGTCCTGTGACTTGACAACTGTGCCTGAGTGATTGTCCATTCTGTACTCTGAAATCTCGATATCTGAGTGTCTAGGAGACATTTCTGTTATTCCTGAATCTACTGCATTGCATTTCAGGATTGTTTGCTTATAGATGTGGGTTTAATGTCTCTTAATATTCAAACAATGAGAATTGCATTGGCAATATTGCATGTCTTCCCTTCTTAGGGATATTTACTGCTTTGAATTTATTGTTCTCTTTATGAAGTCAAGCCTGTGTTTTCATAGCATGAATGCTGTTTATGATCTATGAGTTAAGAGAGCTTTATCTTTTGGCCATATTTCTGAAGTTCATTAACATTTTCCCTCTTCATTTCTCTGCTAGTGGATGTCCAAAGAAGAGAATGCTTGGTGGTGTTGTAGTCCCAATCAGCTACCCTACAGAACTATCACTTTTTATATTTAAGCAGTTTGAGAAGCTTGAATTCCATTCTCTGATTGGCATTCAAGAAAGCTCTGATGTTCTTTCAAAATGAAAATTAGAAAGCCTTGAAACTTACTCTTAAGCTCTATCTACTTTAGGCATTTACAGAAGTCTTACACAACTCAGGACTCCATGGCTGCCGTGAGCTGTCCAGCTTCAAGTCAGATTGTGTATCATGAGGGAAAGTTCCCTTGGGAAGTCTACAGTGAGAGGGTAGTCTTGTCCCTCCTCAAAGTTACAGTAAAATATCTCAAGCCTAGGGGAGGTTACCATTACTGTGGTCATGCAGGAAGTCTGAAACACACCTTGCACTAATCTTCATGGCAAGTACAAAAGTGAGGGTACACAATTCACATTTTTCTTTGCCTACATGGCATGCATGCCTTGTGGTTTCACTGGTATTACAAGCACCAGCAGATTACACCTCTGAGGCATGAACCTGACAGTATTTCTTCTTGGCAGTTGTGAGATTGTCCCCTGAATCTCCCTCTCTGTTTCTGATACCATTAAGGACTTGGAATTTTATGCAGTCTGTCAGGGAGAGTCTTGCTCCCAGTATTGTAGTGCGGTAGCCTGTTAGCCTGTTATCCTTGTGACAGTGAGCATTTGTTCAAGAACATATTTTAGTGTTGCACTTTGTTTTCCAGACTGTCCAGGTTCAGATGTGAACATTTGTTTTGGATAATTTCCATTGGAAAATAATTCTAGTAATTCAAAGAAGGGGAAAGGGGTAGCGTGACATTTTAACAGTAATGTTTGTTCTGTTTATGTGTTGGGTTACTAGATTCATTAAGTGCCTTCTCAAGACAAGCTCCATGTGTAAGATTTACTCTGACTTGCCTTGCACATTCCAGCTGTATTGGCATGGAAGGATAATGTGGAGATACACCTACTTCCAGAAACAGCATGGTTTCGTTTTTCTCTCAAGAGGGTGTCACCTGCTCAGGCATTATCCAAAATTAAATCTTTGTGTGTTCTCTCTTCCTAGAAAGAAGATGCTATCCATATTTATAACTCTGAGCGATGTTTTTTTTTTCAGGATCTGCTAGGTGCATTACTGTAGGGATTCCCTTTGATGAGGAGATAGGGTCATTGCAAAGTTTAATGAGTGTTCTATGCTTGTTACTCACATCTAAGTGCCATTGCCAGCTAATGAGGCTGTATTGGAGCCAGCTGGCCTATTTTGTGAAGTTCTTTCCCTGTCATCTTGCTGTGAACATAACTGAAAGAAAAACACCTGAACCGACTTCCTGTATATATATTTGTCTTATCCTTTTATCTGTGGATGTGACTGTCAGAGGGCTAGGCTCTCCAAATTCAGGGATAAGACTGTAACATTTTGAATGACCTGAAAAATGTTCCATCCTCTGTCTCATTGCAATTCCAGCTTGCAAAATTGGAGGCTCTTTTTCACCTCTGAGGTTTGAATTTCCACATAAATTGTCATCTTTTACACAGACTTTGTAAAGGTCCTCCTTTCAGTCCTTGTTAAAGCCCAAATACTCTTCAGAGTGTCCTTTCAAACTTCTCTTGATGCTGCAGATGTGGTGCCTCAATTGTGGAACCATTTGTTCTAAAGAAACAGTAATTACTTCTCAAGACTGTATCTTATCTAGACTTGGAGGTATTGTTGAAAAACTTTAATTTGATAACGGTTGTCTGTTCTGTTCCTCTAACAATGAAATTACCTGCTCCTTCAAATACCATCCAAAAAAGAGGTGATCACTGTAGAGAAACCTACAGGTTCTGGACTCTCAAGCCAGTAGGACCAACTGAAATGTAGACTTTCACATTTTATTTTCCTTTATTCAGTTTGCACTCTGTTCATACTTTGACAGGCACATTTTCTATATCTGAGTTTTAGATAACTAGCCCTTAATGGTGGAGTTGACTGCAGTTATGCAATACAGGTTACAGATAATCTCTCTTGCTCTCTCATTATTCCCCAAAATCCTGATCTGTAATCCTTCCCAGAGAAACCCTGAGAAACTAGTTGCCTGAACATAAACTTTCTATTGTAATTTCAGTGCGATAGAACCAGTTTCAGGGTAGCTCACTACCAGCTATTCTTTAGAGCTAAGGAAGATGAGTAATGGCACTGCATTCTGGATTTAAATTCTTCCATGCTTGTCTTCAGCATAGTGTTAGTCAGTATTTCTCTGACAACTGGAAAGACTGGTCTGTAATGATGTATCTCTACATAATTTTTTTTTGTACTTGAAATTTCAACCATTTTGAAATTATTTTGTTATTTTCTTACAAGGCATTATTGCTAGCTAAAGTTTGTTCCATTTGCCTGATCTGTGACCACTGAAGTTTTTGTCAGGGTGCTTACTTTACATTTAAGGATTTTTCTTAATGAATGATTTGCAAGGGAATTTTTAAGAGAACAAACTCTTTAGTGTCTGGAAATGGTCCAGTACTATTTTCATGAATGTAGACTTAAGCATACGAAGCTTGTACTTAATAGTATCAAAAACTGTGTCAGTAATTTGGTAGAGTTTTTAGTTCCTGAATAATGAGAACTTTTTGTTCTGTAAAGAAATCCTGTGCTAATCTTGATGAAGTATTTCACCTCTTTAGCAACCATCATGTTAATGTTGTCCTTCTTTTATAAGGCCCATGGTTTTTGTGTTGAGTGTATCTCCCTCCAAAAGGGGCACTGAATACTGGCACTGAATACTGTCAGATTCTGTGTGGGTTTTCTTTTTCTTTGCTGCTTTTTATGCTGAGGAACTGTTTTGTGTTTTCTGGTGTTGCAGCATATTTGGGTGAATAGTAATTTATTTTGCAACTCCTGTATCAGATATGATGGTGAGATTATTATGTGACTTCATAGACATTTCAGAATAAATGTAAAATAATGCTGGTGTTTACTTTTAACTATATTTTAGGTATTTTGTTTAAGTAAAATTTGGAATAGCATGTTTTTCACAAATCAGTTGTAGAGTCATCTCTAAAGGAAACATCAATGGAAGGGTTTCTGGTACTGTTTCAACCTATTTAAACTTTTAATGCTGTTTTCCTTTAATATCAAAACTGATTTGTTTCTTGCTAGTTTGAATAAATATGCAACTCATTTACCAATTCACTTAGAATAAACCAACTTTTTTACACAGGACTAGTGGCAGAGAAGGGAAACTGAACTCCATGCCATCAGCTTTGTGACTTGAAAATGTACCTTGTGCTCTCTGTGTCAGTTGTAACTGTTTGTTAAGGAACTAAGGTGATGTGGTTGTGTTTTCTTGCAGGGGAATTCCTGGGAAGAAGTGTGGGACGGTCATTGTAACAGCAGAGGAACTGGGGTGTTGCAGAGTAAGTGTGCTCATTGCTTTTCAAAACTAAAGCGAAAATTATTTTGTGAGTTAAACTGCATTGGATTGTTAATGGTACAACTTCTAAATTTGCATTTAGTGATTTATGTAAGAAGTTAGAATATTGTTTTCCTTTAAGGTGCTCTTAGTTTTAGAGAGAAGAAGCAGAAACAAACAGAAGCCAATGCTCTATGCATCTCTTGCATTCTCTCTAATGCTCTTTCCTTTCCTCACTCTCTCAGTCTCTTGCAATGTCTCAGCAGCTGTCAAATACTTGATCTTCTGGATTTTTGTACTTTATCCAAATTTTTACAGCTCATATTCAGAATGTCACTGAGTTTTTGAATGGCTGAATTGCTGAGGCTGGAAAAGGCCTTGGACAATTGTGTAGTCCAATACTCCTGCCCTTCTTAGGGCAGGTTACTCAGGGCTCTGTGCAGTTGGGTTTTTGCGTCCAAGCAGTCTCCACAATCTCTCTGTTACTGCTTTTCAGCACACTCAGAGTAAAAAGGTTTTTTTCTTGTTTTTAAGTGGAATTTCTCACATTTCAAGTTTGTACATACATATTGCCACCTTTCCTTCCACTGATTGCCATAGGCTGTTTATTCCCTAGTATCATGTACTTACACAGATTGATAAACCTTCTGTTTTCCAGGCTAAATAATTTCAACTCTCTCTGCCTCTCCTCAGATGAGAGATGGTCCAATCCCTTAATCATTTTAGTGATGCTTTTTGTGGAATTCCTTCAGCATGTTTGTGTCTTCCTTGTACTGGGGACCCTAGAACAGTGCTCCAGGAATGAACAGTACTTCAGGAGTAACCTCCCCAGAGCTGAGTCACTTCCTTCAACTTTGTCAGCACTCTTCCTGATGTAGCCAGCAGGCTGTTGACCTTTGCTGCCAAGGGCACTTTGATCAACTTGGTGCCCACCAACCCCTTCAGTCCTCTTCTGCTGAGCTGCTTTCCGGCAGTTTGGCTTACAGCCTGTACTGGTACATAGGGTTATTCCCCTCCAAGTGCAGTACCTGGCATTTTGCTCTGTTGAACCCCACGAGGTTCATACTGGTTAGTTTTTCCAGCCTGTGCAGATGTCTCTGAATGACAGCACAACCGTCTGTTGTATAAATTGCTAGTTCTAGTTTTGTATTGTTTGCAAACTTGCAGAGGGTCTACTCTGTCCATCATCCAGGTCATTAATGAAGATGTTCAAAATTCTTGGCCCATTTTTGATGCCTCAGCTACACTGCTAGTGACTGGTACCAGGTGGACTTTGTGCCACTCAATATGACCCTTTGAAACCCAGAAGTTCAGCCATTTTTCAGTGTCCCTCACTGTCCAGTTATCTAGTTTATAATTCATTAGATTGTGAACAAGGATTTATGGGACATAGTGTATAAGGCAATGCTAAGGTGAAGAATAAACAATGTCCACTAGGTTCCTCTCATCCACTCATTTTGTGAGGAAAGTCTTCCAGTGGATCAGGCATGAATTTCCCCTTCGTAAATCCTTGCTGGTGTCTCTTGGCCACCTTCTTCCTTTTCATGTGTTTGCATGTGCTTTCCAGGATTATTTGCTCTATCATCATCTCAGGGTTTGAGATGAAACTGGCTTGGATACTCTTGCCTTTCTCAAAGACAGGGGAACTTCCCCTGAACATCATAACTTTATAAGAGATCACTGAAAGTGGCCCCACAGTGATATTAGCCAACTCCATCAGCACTTTCAGGTGCATCTTACCAAGTCCTTGGACTTCTGTATGTCTTTTTTAAATGTTCCCCTTCCTGGTCCTCCTCTACCAAGCACAAGTTATCCTTGTTCCAGACTTTCTCAGGTCTGGGTCTCAGTTTCCAAGAGTCATGAAGCCATATCTTAGCAGTAAGACCAAGACATAGAAAGCTATGAGAAGCATGCACCTTGCAATGTCCTTTGCACCTGGTCCCCTGCCCCCCACAGTGGTGAGCCCACATTTTCTGTCATCATCCTCTTGTTGCTGTTGCACCTCCAGACCTGTTTATGGAACGGTCTTCCAGCAGACCCTGCCCGTTAGCTGCTGAATCTGCAGGTTTATCTTTGCATTTATAATCCTTTTCTCATTCTTGCCTTTTCCCAAAGTAAGTCACCTGTGTGACTTTCAGTTTGCCTGATCACAGCAACAAAACTTCTCCTTATTTGTTGTACTTGGTATGTTTCAGGCTCATTTCCTCCAAGGTTGCAGACTCTAAAAGTGCCAGCAGCCATTTGCTTGACAGACAGTAGGAGCAGACACCAACAGGTCTAAGTCACTGAAGGAATGAGGCTGAGTTGTGCCTGACTGGAGTTTTTAAAATTAATTCTAATGTATTTTCCTTGTCTGTGCATCTACTTCTTTCAGAATGCAGTTTTGGATGTCAGGAAATCCCTGAAAAATTCTGAACCATTTTAGCATAGAAAATTGTTTTATTTGTGGTGTCCCTACAAAGGAATTCTTGGTTCCAGCCATTCAAATTGCACTATGAAGACATTGCACAAATGTAAAGATGTAGAGGGCATTTAGAAGACAGATATCCCCATTTATTTGGTTTTCTATTTGCATAGTTTAGTCTTTTTTTTTTTCTTTCTTTTTTTTTTTCTTTTGTGTAGTAGACTGCATGCTGTCTGTAATTTTTCTTTATTACCCATTTCAGGACTCAGTTTTAATGCAATTTTGTGCAAACAAGTTAGACAAGAAGGACTTCTTTGGGAAATCCGATCCTTTCCTTGTATTTCATCGTAGCAATGAAGATGGCAGGTAGGTGCCTGTTCAGAATTTTTTCTGCTCATAATTAGGCAACCTAATTATTTACAGATAATATAGTTGGTGGTTTTTTTGCATTTTTCAGGTTAAGCGGTGTTTATTTTATAATGTTTGTTAGATTTCATTTTGTCATGTTATGCAGTACAGAAATAAAACCATTGCAACAAATTGATCAAATATTGCAATTCAGGATTTTTAGAGGTAAATATCTCATAAATATAGAGCACTATGACAATTGTAATAAAATAGCTAAATAGTGTTACTTTTGCTAAGATGTAGTATGCATTTAAATTAAATAGAGTTCTCACTCCAAGAAAATTGTAGCTGCAAAATATGTTAATGCTTAGAAATTGTGTTAGATAAAACCATTTTATATTGCAAATTTAAATTAGGAAATGTCTTATATCTTTTTAACAGAGTTCTACGAGATTGAATTTTAAAATCTCTAAATTAGAGTTTATATTTTTTACAAATAGTGTTTGCTACATTCATGCTTTAATTTGTTAAAGTAGACTAATCTCTTCTGTTCCACTGCTAAGCCTTGACATGCACTGATCAACACAAAACTCTGCCTTTGTGAGGCTCTACTGGCAGCTTAAGATTTCCTGGAAACTGAAAGTCCTCATGTCTAACACATATCAAACCAGAGGCCAGAGATGTATGATACTACTTTTTTCTGTAGCTTAAGTGGAACAGTTGTTAACATAAATCTGTGTATGGGTGTAAGTGTGTGTTACCTGCTCTTTTTCTCTTGGAGGCAGATTACAGGGACAGTTTCCTGTAAACTGCATATGTAAACACTGCATATGTAAAACTGCAAGCCTGGAGGAGTTATGGCTCCTTTGTGAGTGGCATTAAGGTCACTTGTGAAACTTCTCTGGGTATTAATGGGGGTGCTGGTATACACAGCCTCTCTTGGCCTTGGGTGCCCTTCTTTCCCATTTCCTTCTAAGAGGTGAATGTGGAGCCAGTGATGCTTTATGGGTCTCCTGATTCCAACAGGATGTTGGGGCAGTACTTCTGCACCTGTGGCAGAAGGATACTTCCTTTTTTTGATTCTTTTTTTCAGTTTCAGGCATGTCTTTTGAATCATAGCCAGGATAAAAGTGTAGATGTTTGGGGCACAAGAAGAACATTCCCTCAAAGGATAACTTTAGTTGCAACTGGATGAGGAATTTCAGTAATGATTTCACCAGTGACTTTGTCTCTTGTTTTCTTTTGAACAATTCAGTCCCCAGGATGGGGACCTTCAAAATAGGTATTTTAATTTTGCATCATTTAAAGAAAGGAGAATGTGCTAATACAGTTCATGAGATAAGGTGATAATGGAATCTCACAGAAGCTTATATGTTTTACCTAAAACAGCCCTGGTTAAAAAATCATGGACATAAAATGGGGAATAAGAATCTGAAAGCCGTCGTTCCCTTGGCTCAATTTCTTAATCTCTAAGAGTCAGATCCTCACAAGTTTGCTTTCTTTCTGGATCTGACATGCATGTACAAGGTCTGTTTAAACAAGTGGGGTGGACTGCTTTTCTCTGAAATATTCACTGATTGGTTATAGTTCCTCTTGAAGCTTTGGGTAAAACCATTTTAGATTTAGATTTTAAATTTAGAGTTGTTTAGCCCTCTAGTCTGTAATCTCTCTCCAGTGGGTCTCTTCAGTCTTCCCTTCCTTCTGATTTCACCATATTTATTTTTTTCTTACCTTATATTTTATATAGATGTTGTATGTATGAATGATTACAGTTCTTTTAATTCCATCTTTGATGACACAAAAGAAAAAGTAAATAAATACAAAATATATATTTTTTTTTGTTTCAATTACAGTTTTACAATCTGCCACAAAACAGAAGTTGTAAAAAATACATTAAATCCAGTGTGGCAGGCGTTCAAGATTTCTGTCAGAGCCCTGTGTAATGGAGACTATGACCGGTAAGCTGTAGCTTAAGGTTTTTTAGCACATTCAGATTTTTTCTCCCTAACCTGTGTGTTCTTTTGTGTGTAACTTTTTCTATCCAGTCCAGCCCCTGGTGTTATTTAATCAACATTTTGAAAGGATAACAGGTGTTCAAAACCATTCATCGCATTAAAGAATTTAGAAAAATAAAGCAGATATGCTAAATCTGTAGGAAATGCTAGTGGTGTTTTCTGGAAAAAATTCCTTGCTCTCTATGGTGTGAATTAGAAACAGAAAGAAAAGACTAATTTAAAGCATGGTCTCTATGACAAGTGTACACAAGTATTTTTTAATGTTTCAATGAAAAACAATGATAATCTGTTTTCCTTAGGTGACAATGCAATGTCAGAGGATGCTGATAAATGAAAATTATATTATATTAAATTATATTATATTATAT